>PVJL010005905.1:0-100614 GCA_004026885.1 Lyroderma lyra
GATAGATAGATAGATAGATAGATGATAGATAGATAGATAGATAGATAGATGATAGATAGATAGATAGATAGATAGATAGATGATAGATGATAGATAGATAGATGATAGATAGATGATAGATAATAGATAGATAGATAGATAGATAGATAGATGATAGATAGATAGTTGCCAGGCTGGGAGTGAGCACCAGGCCAAGAGTTGGGACAATCAGGTCTCAGTCCCTGGCTCTGCCCTGCATTCTCTAGGTGACTCCGGCAGGCCACTCCACCTCCATTGATTTTTATCTGTCGCCAAACATTGTGGACAAGAAAAAAAGGGTGCGATTAGTCACCCACAGAATGTGAAGGCAAGTCAGCCTCTGAGGGTAAGCCTACTGAAAAGAAACCAGTAAGTAAAAAAGGAAGTCCCCAAACTTCCCATGTTTCCCTTTGGATAAGTGGGAAACAACTTCATACCGAATAAATACTACCGTGGGGGCAGGCTCGGGATAGCAGTCACTTCAGTGGGGAGAGTGGAGGAAGGACACGGGAGAAGACCAGTGGCTGGGTGTGATTGTCAAGGTCCCCAGGGGCGTGTCAGCGGTGGGTCTGCAGCTGGTGTAATAGCACGTTCTTATAAGTAACTACGTGTGGGTGACATATGCGTACCTACATACATCTGCATGCAAGAACCACGAACGTGTCATGACCGAGGATGATGATTCATCGAATTACAGAAGCCTGAGGTCCATTAATAATAAAGGTTGAATAAGTTTGAGACAAAATTCTTGGACCTAATTTGTGGCCGTCCAGAATACTCTGCCAACTCAGTTTCCTGGTGTTTGATGCAGAGGGGATCTACTTACATAGCTCAGGCCTGATACCATGTCATCACCTACATCCAAGCCGAGATTCACGAGGCCGCCAGAAGACCTGGGGGCCCAGTATATCCTCTTTCTGGTCATTTTCAGCTGTCCTCCCAATTCTTTGTTTCCCAAAAATCAGAGACTCTGCAAAAGCAACGGGTGGGAGCAGCTTAGATCCAGCCCTGAGCAGCCCGGAGAGGACGTCACCCTGCAGGGAGCGCGCTGGGGCCATTGTCACAGCACCTGCTTTTCCCTCTGCCTGGAATGGACGTGGCTCCCTCTTTTTAAACACAGACTCAGGTCGGAGCCCACAATTCCCTGAGGAAACCTCGACCCCCGCACTCCCAACACCACGGCCTCAGGCCAGGTCCATCTCCTTCGACGTCTCCAAGGCCTGCTCATAAAACCACGCTTCTTACTCTAGTTTTAATAATTGTACGTCCCTGCGAGTCCTCTCTGTTTAGAGTTCACGTCCTGTGCCAGAGACCCTGAAGAGGACAGGGACACATCTGCGTTGCGCGCTCTCCCTGGGGCCTGGGACAGTGCGACGGGGATAGCAGGTGCTCAGTTAAATAAACGACGAGTGGATGGATCAGTGAGTGAAAGAGATGTGATTCGGCCATTCTCGAGCTCTTGGTTTTCACCGACTCGGGAAGTGAATCTGGGCACAATTAGAATTCTCATATTAATATCCTTTTTAATGCCTTGGTTTTTTAAGCATACTAAATAACCAAGGCTTTAAAACAACATCTTACTATGCTTTTCCTTTCTGCCTTTCTGAGTAGGCGACTCACTCCCAGAACATCCATTGCCTGGACGGGAGGAGGGCGGTAATTAGGAATATGCCTGAAGGGCTGGAGAGAGAGAGGAAGGGGACAGCCTAGCCAGTGTCTGGGGTATGTCCGGGGCCTCCCAGGGCCCTGACTAGGAGGGACCCAGGCTTGGTTGAATGCTCTGCCATCACCATCTTGAAATTCTTAGTGACTTCCCACCAGGAGCCCAGCACCTTCACTTTGTCCTGGGCTCCTGCAAATGATGTGGTCAGTGCCGGTGCTTACGCACAGCTGTGGACAGTCACAGCTCGGATTTTGCTTCAAGTAAACCGACTTACAGACCAGCCTCTTGTCTCGGGAGAAGATGCTCTAAATTGCTTTGTACCACTCCCTCCCATCTTACTTCCTTCTAGCAAATCACAACCCAACCTGGTGGACTCCGTTTCTGGAACTCTCCTACAGGACCTACAAGGTAAGCTCCCAGGCTTGGCACCAGGCCCTGAAGGAGACTTGCCTTGCAGTGGGAGAAGTGGACCTTCCCGGGCTGATAGAACAGAGGGAGGGAAGGAAACGTGTTAGGTAAGACGGGGTGGCGCAAACCCCTTGTTTAGGCCTCTGGGCAGAGGCCCGTCCCTTGGCTGCCAGGAAGCAGCCTAGCACACGGGCATACTGAAGTTCAGCTGGCACGATGCAGCAGAAGGAGGCCCTGGGGCGAGGCCGTGTTGACTGTGCTGGACGGTTTGCTCACTATGCAAAGTGCACCGTGGAGGGAACCGTGGTGGGGAACGGACTGGAAGCAGCCCATTCCAGACTGCAAGTCATGCACCCTGGCACGGTGCTCGTCGGTGCTGGGCCTGGATCCAACCTGTGGCTGTGACGGGTGAATGAGTGTCGCTCCAACACAAATGTCGCCTCGACGTTTTGCTCAATGTTACCAAGCGAGAGGAAAATGAGACACTAAGGATCTATGTTGGTTTGATCTCACTCATTTTGCCAATGACCTGAGTAGCTTTGCTGAATAGTTTCAAAATCCTGAAAGACCATTTTTATGTGTGCACGTGCTCTTCACAAAGTCGTGGCTACAGGCACCACACACACATCGATGTCATCTGTGTTATTAATGTTTCCTGCATTTATTTCTTAAGCCTGGACAATCAACAAAATGGCAAAACAAGCCCTGATGTGTAGCCTTTGCTGATTTTTGTGATGAAAATGCTCCCACCGTGGCTGATTTCAGGTCACCAACATGACTCCTGAGTTGGGAGGAGAGGCACAGTACGAAGTCACTGTGTGTCACGTCCACCACAGATACAATAGATGTAAATGACCTCATTAGTGTAAGTCATAGTGAAAGGAAGCAACATAATTGGGAAGGATAAATTCTGAGTACTACCTTTGTCTTTGATAGAGTGTATTCAGTTGTAGGTTCATATAATTGAACTTTAATAGTGTTCGTGTTTAAGAACTGAGCTCTCAAAATCCCTGAAAATTGGGCGATTGGTTCTCCTGAACCAGGCACCAGCACAGGACTGTTGCATCCATCTGGCAGAAGTTGCACCTTTTTTGAACTCTTCCTGTCGGGGACATCTTTATCCAATTCACTCCTAAGTGCTCGGCAGGCTCATGCTGGCCATGCCTGGGGGTGAGGGTTCCCAGCTCCCCAAAGGTGCAGATGGAAGTCTGGGTGCAGGGCTCATCAGAGGGGCCCGGTGGACCACCCAGGCTGCACATAGATGAGAATCATGGGGGGTCCCAAAGGGGAGTGTGAGGCCAAGCTGCCCTGGAAACTCCCCCAGGCTGGAAAGCACCACCCGGAGGCCTGTACCAGATCCCCAGGGACAGCTGGGTAGGAAGGACCAGGTGGATAAAAGCCATCCCTGGGGAAGCTGGGAGCAGAGGACACTGCGCCCAGGACCAACTCTGATGCTGATGACGTAAAGGAGCTATTCAAACGACCACATTAGACAAGACCTTAAAATGGTAAGCCTCACATTTATTTTCTGTGCACTCACCAGCAAGCAGGGGCTCATGAGGAACACCAGATTCTTAGAGACCAAACCAAGAAACTTGCTTTTTCTCTCACCTTTCAGCCACCATAATGATTTGTCAACCTAGTTTACTTATACACACCCGCAAAAGGATGCAGTGAGGGTTTCAAAGGTGGGACGATGTAGGATTTGTCCAGGAAACCAGTAGCAGGAGAAAATAAACCACCTGAAAATTACGGAGATGCAAACGTGCAAGTGGATATGTTTGCAGAACACGCATGGCTCCTCCCCACATAACCGGCTCTTGGCCGCACATTAGCTCGGGCCACCCGCCAGTCCCCGGAGGCCCACCTCTGCTTCCTGCACCGGCCGGGGGAACCCCCTCCAGAACTTCCTCAGGCAGTCCTGGAGAAGCTCCCTGGCCTCCCCACTTCTCAGCAAGAAGAGCTGGAGCTATTCTCTCTCATTAGTGGCGAGGCCGTCACTGCGGTCATAGTCACACTGGGGACCAGTGTGAATAAAACGGAGAGGAAACAGATGCTCGAGCCCTGTGTTCTCCTCATCTCCAGGAGGCAAAAGTCATGATCATAAACTTGGTTTAGACAAGGGCCATTCGCATATGGCAAAACAGGCTGTGAACTGCAGGGGGCCGGTCACTGGACCAAGGTAAACGATGGCCAGCACACAGCCCCCTCCAGGCGCCCAGGGCAAGGAGGCCCTGAGGAAGTCTGAGGTCAGACCTTACCCTTTGCTGTACCCTCCCTCCCAGTCGATTCATTCCCTGAACTTGCCCTGCTCTCCGGTTTATTTCCTTCTGCTAGTTCCAACAGCTCCCGGAGGCCATCACAGGCTTAATCTCTACATCTCAGTGCCTGGCCTTCTCCTTGGTTCCAGAAACTGGGAAGCTCGTCTCCACCTTGATCTTTGCACTTGTCCGACCTCTGTCTTTCAAGACCAAGAACACTGTCTTCCCAGCTCTTTGCAGAACCGGTCCAGTCTTGTCATTCAGGTGTCACTCAGCTCAGATACCATCTCCAGCCTGTAACCTTCCCAGACCGTCCTACCCAGTGTTGGGCTCCTCTCCCCATCAACTTATGTGTGTTTTCTTGTTATATATTCTTGACTTATCACTTTCTGAAATTGCCATTCGTTTCTCAGATGGCATATTTATCTTCTGCCTATTTCACTAGAATGTCAGCTCTCTGAAACCCAGGGCCTTGTCTGTCCTGTTTGTGGGTGTGTTCGTGAATCTCGACAAGCACCCAGCGCATGGCAGATGCTTAATAAATATCTGATGGCTAAACGAGTGAAATAGATACAGAGTCTGTTAAAGGAGAGCCACGTGGTCACCCAAGACCTCACGTTTAGATTCTTTTATTTGTTTGTTTTTCACATTTAGATTCTTGATGTTTTCCCAAAATGGGCTGACACATCTCATCACAGAGATATCATATACTGACAGGATTGAAAGAAAGTGTTCATCAAGAAAGCAGCTTAAACGTGGCCCCATTCCCACACCATGCCTTCTATTGTGCAGTATGAATTTGTATTTTAAACATTAAGTCCAGCGATTATTATGTGACTAGAACACTTAAGATGGTTTGTTGGGGCGGGGGTGCAGGCAGGTGTGTATGTTAAACGCATTAAATGTATGTTAAAAACACACCACAAAGTTTCTAGATGGTTTTTGAAGTTCTTTGTTAAAACACTAGGAGCCTTAAAAAATGGAGCCCCTTCCCACCTTGCCCTTGGGGACACCTTGATGAAAAGGTGAGCTCTTGTGGTCCTGGGCCATGTGTATTTTATCTCTGTCTCCCCGAGTCTGTCACAGGGCAGGGTGCACAGTACACAGCCAGAAAAATGGCCCAGGGCTTGCTGATGGTGTGTAGCATCTTCAGCTAGGAGCTGAACTTGTCTCTAAGGCCTAGAGGCTTGAGTCCCAATCTAGGAGATAAGCTTGACAACTCCTGTCCTTCATGAGTCATGTCCAATCCACCAGCATATTCTCTGTTAAAGCTACATTCAAACGTAGTGTGACTCCACAGCTTCTAGTCTACGTCATCATCAGCTCCTGCCCGGACAGCTGCCTCTACGTTGTCATCAGCTCCTGCCCGGACAGCTGCAGACACCTCCTCCCTGACTTCCCCGCTTTTGATCTTAAAGCTTTTATTCTATTCTCCACACAGCAGCCAAAATGACCTTTTGAAAACATAGCCAGATAATGTTATTCTGCAACTTGAAACCTCCAATGGCTTACATCAGGTTTAGAGTACCAACCCCCCCCAATTTCTTTCCAGGGCCTACTAACTGTCCCCAGCACCTAAAATAATATCCAGCATATAGTGGGTATTCAAAAGATATTTGTTTAGTGAACGAATGAAAGAAGACGGCATCATGTCAGAGAAAGAGCTAAAAGCATTTCCAGTCGCTGTATTTACACATGATCAGCCTTCCGAACACAGCACGGGGGCAGATAATTGTGAGCAGCCTCAGGAGAAAGCTCAGGAGCGGGACTGGAGACGCGAAGGTCGCAGAGGGCTTACTGCGCCTCTTTTCGCGTAAATACGGCGCGCGTCCTACCCTACGGCTCCGTGCGAGGGCAGCGCGAAGCGGAGGCGTTAGAGCCCGGGGGCGGGCCGTAGCGCGGGGCCGGAAGTTCCGGCGCGCCCTCCGCTGTGAGCTCTGGTCGCGACCGCCCCCAGGCCGCGCAGCACTGTTTGTGCGGCTCCTTTAGACGCTCCCCACGTCCCTCGGCGCGAACGACCGTCGCCATGTCGTCGGTAAGCCCCATCCAGATCCCCAGCCGCCTGCCGCTGCTGCTCACCCACGAGGGCGTGCTGCTGCCCGGCTCCACCATGCGCACCAGCGTGGACTCGCCCCGCAACCTGCAGTTGGTGCGGAGCCGCCTGCTCAAGGGCACGTCGCTGCAGAGCACCATCCTGGGCGTCATCCCCAACACGCCCGACCCGGCCAGCGAGGCCCAGGACCTGCCGCCGCTGCACCGGTAAGCGGACAGCCCCCCGCGGTGGCGGCGGCGGCGGCGGGCGGCGCGGCCTCCTGCGGGACCCCGGCCCGGCCTCCGGGCGGCCTTCGTGGCTTGGTGCCAGCTCTTCAGTCTCCTTGCGAGTGAAGTGGGGGTGACAGGTGTCTGCCTCGTGACCGTTAAATGAGATAATTCTCGAAGTAGGGAAAACCTACAGTTAATCGTCGCGGTTGACAAGTTGATTTGAAATCCCTTCCCTGCATGCCCGCGTCCCCCGCAGGTTTTCACACGCCGGGCCGGGGCCGGTGCTCTTAACTTCCCAGGCCCCTCCTTTCTTGTCCTTCCTTCCCTTCCCCCTTGCCCTTCTTCCTTCCTTTCCTTCCCACTGTCCTTTATTTTTTAACCTCTTAACTGAAACACTTGCTGCTCCGAGTATTTTCTCTTTTTCTCTCCTTCCATTCACTTCCCCGCCTCCTGCCTACGCCTCCTCCGTTCTCTCAGTACTTACTGTTTTCCTTCTTAAAGGACCTCTCTTGTTTTTATTTTCCCGTGTCTCTATGCCTGGAACTTTCACATCTCTGCTCCTTCGCTCATTTAACATTTCTTTTTCTTAGGCCTCATGCTTACAATAGATTGCCCTACACCATGGCCCTCGTTGTGTAACTTAGGGTGAGAGGCTTCAGCTGTAATTTGGAAACTAATGGCATCCATCTCTTGGATGTGCTGCGAAGATTAAGGGACATAATTTGTGTAATCTGCTGTCTGCCGTACTTGATAGACAGTTGCACTGTCCAGCCCTGTAGCCACTAGCCACATGTGGCTGGCTATAGAGCACTTGAAATGTGGCCCATCCAAGTCAAGATACGAGAGTGACCAGTTGTCCCAGTTTGCTGGGGGACTGCCCTGGTTTTAGCATTGAAAGTTCTATTCCCAGGAAACCCTTCAGTCCCAGACAAACTAGGGTGGTTGGTCCCCCTAAATCTGTAGTACACCCTAGATTTTGAAAGCTTAGTATGGAAGATGTTTTGTTGATTAATAAATAAATCTTTTTTTTTTTTTCCCTTTTTTTGGTGGTTCCCTGGCTGGGAGTCGAACCCAGGCTGTGGCGTTGAGAGCGCTGAAGCCTAGCCACTTCGCCACCAGGGAACCTCCTAATAATAATAAATAAATCTTGTGTAGCGTAAGTGTGGAATGGTAATATTTTGGTTATTTGGGTCTAAATAAAATATTAGCATTTCACCTGTTTCTTTACACCTTTGCAGTAGGGCTCCCACAGTCACCTATGTGGCTCGCATTGTATTCCTGTTGGACAGCGCTAGTCCACAGTAGGCGCTCAGCAAATGCTGTTGTGGCTTCAGACTCACCCCCACACCCCTGCCTCCTTCCTTAGCTCTTCTGACGACGTTGCCAGTTGACCTCCTTATTCACCTGCCATTTACCCTTACTTTAAAATTAGGGGTTCTTGACTGTGAGTGGATTTCAGGACGGGGAGGAAAGCCTTATTTTTATCGAGAACCTTGTGACTATAAACTTTTTTTTTAAGGAGAGTCCATAGCTTTTTTCAGATTCTCAGAGGAGACTGGTATCTCTCCCCTCCCCTCCCCTCCTAAAACATAACAGCACAAAACAGAAGACCCGCCGGCAACCCGTCATCAGTCCTCACTGGAAAAGCCCGGCTTTTCTCAGGCGTGGAAGACACCTTGGCTCCTCTCTGACCTGTGCTGGCTGTTGCTTGAGTGGAATTGGATACTTTTCAAGTTTCAGTGAACTCTGATAAATTGTATTGGATATGGGTTTCCCTACATATGACCCCACTCCTTAAACCTCTGTTTATTTCTCCCATAATTATTTTCCTTTCTGTGCCCAGGGTCTTAGCTGCCTGTTGAGTCAAGAGTGGCCATGATTAGATTTTTTGTTTTCTTTGTACTGTGCATATGTGTGGTGATTCTCCTTGGGTACACTATGAATTTCAGAAGTAGATGTAGTCAAATTTGAGGTTTGAGTGACCACTGTTGGTATTATTCTGACCAGATGTTGGAGGGTTCTAAAAATCTTTTATGTAAATCCCTCCAAAATAACAGTAACTAAATTCTAAACTCCTGCCTGGAGCAGTCACTCATATTCAGATGCGCACTATCTGATCCTTGATCATATCACTTTCTAACTTTAATCATTAAGTTAGAAAACATACACTGAAATTCTTCATAGCATACCAGCATTATAAGGACCTACCAGACCATCCAGTTTTCCTAGAACTATTATTTGCTACTTGCAAAGCCTACGTAGAAAGATTGTACCGCATTCCTTAGTGTTAGATTTCAGTTCCTTTTTTCTCTACTCTGACCTTTAAACACTCTTTACTTTAAAAAGATAAAACACCTTTAGTAGCACAAGTACTGAATCATTCACACATTATTCTGTTTGATACATAGATCTTTCCTTCCCCCGTTACCTGCGTTTCCAGATGGTGATCGTTATGCACCAGAGGGAAGGCGAGGGGCTCTGCTCCTGTCTCGTCGTGTCCTTTGTATCATCCAGGTGACACTGCCCCTGTCTTCAGGGAGCAGCAGAAGTTAGTTTGTTTCCGTGTTCCTTGCCATACTAGGGAGCAGGGCCAGATGTTGACTTACCTGAACCACTTCCTGTGCTGTTGTGAACAGCAGTTCTTCTTTGCATGTTAGTGTGTAGCCATGTTTCCTTTTCACAGAAAGAGCTGTGGTTATCCCTGCAGGCTAGAACTTGGCACCCATGCCCAGGCCTGCCTCTACAACCTACGAGCCCAGCGTACGATGGATGTCTCAAGTAATGTTAAATGTGTAAAAACTGCGTGATGTCAGATGGGTACTGGACTTATGGGGGAGGAAGCTTAAATGACGTAAGTGCCTACCCACTGCGCTGTACACCTGAAACTATATAAAATTATGCTGAATGTCAGCTATAACTAAAAATATATATGGGGGTGCCAAAAAGATGTATACATGTTTTAAGACACATTATGTATGTATTACATGAATGTTGATGGTGAGACCACTTCGAGCACCTCTTGTAATTGCAGAAGTCAAATGTGACTTGTATTCATCTTTGTTTTAAGTATATATTGAGTATTACAATTTTAGTACAGTTTTTTTCCTTTCTTAAAATGTGTATGCATTTTTGATACCCTCTGTATGTTCACGGGATGTAAAGTACAGCATAGGGAGTATAGTCAGTGGTATTAAAATACTGTGTAACGTGTCACATGGGCAGTAAACTTGCTGGGTTATCACTTTGTGAGGTGTGTGAATGTCTGACCATTATATTGTTTTGTACACCTGACACTAATGAGATAAATAAAAATAACACTAAACGTGGTCTTTTTTCACAGGGCTTCTCACCCAGAATGTCCTTTCACTAGGTATTCTTTTTCTAGCCACCTATCTTTTGACAGATCATGTTTTTCTTTAAAAGGGGTACATTCTAGTCACTTATAAGTGATTTAAAGTAAGACCCAATTAATATATTTAAAACCTTCATTTTTTTTCCTCCTTGGGAAGAGAGACATAGCGTAAGTCCAATATAATCTCTTTTTAGTCTGGAACGTCTTCCTTTCACATTTAGCAGAAGTATTTTATTTGCTTTATAAGAAAACTCCTTGTTAGTCTCACCTCTATCCAGTGAAATAGCCTAAATAATTAAATGTATCTCTTGGTCTGGAGGTTTGGAGTCATCTCATCACTTTGGTCTCTGTGGTTTCTAGTTTGTGAACCCCTGAGGCCAAGCATCCGGTTTCTGTCGGTCGGTGGTTCTTGTAGACAATTGTGGACTCCTTCTGCGTTGTGTAAGCTTTGGCAAATTCCGTGTGCAGTGAGTGAGTCTTAGCTGGTCTCCAGTCACTTAGGTACTGCTAGCTGTCCAGGCAGCCTGAATTGGTTTCTAGGAAATGGGAGATAAAACCTACTGTTGATTAATGAGGGAAGAAAAGCAGCCACAACCCACAAAACTCAATAATAGATCATTGCCAAATCATTTCAGGTTTTTAAAGCATATGATTTTCTTATCCCCACCAAATTATCTTTCTAATTTTTAAGTTTAAGTTTCAGTGTAAATCCATGTTTATCCCCAGTGCACATGCCTGGAAAGGTGTGTAGCTCAAAGTGAACTGAGTGGCAGAGGGAAGCCAAAGGTTATGAGTTATCGACAGAATGAATAATTTAGAAGGAAGTAATCAGGAACGAACTGCATACAGGAGCAGGCAAAGTCACTGAAATAGTCACCTCTGTGTGTGACTCAGTGTGCTTGAGACCGGTAGGTATTACTGTCTTCCCAGGGTGCTGAGAGCGCTCGTTACTTCACTTCTGGTTTCTTTTCTGAAACCAGAACCTTTCCTGTGGCCAAAGTGAGAAAATGCAATTTCACTTTGGGATCTGGAAGTGTCTTCTGAAAATTGATCTTTCTGTTTTATTTAACTTTCGCTTAGTTTTGGATGAGACTTCTTTCTGTGAATTAAGTTTATATGTGACTTGGTCAGAATTGTATGTTTTGATAAGGACCCAAGACTTAAATAAAATATAACTTCCATCTAATAATGTTAGGTGAAGTGATTACCACTCAGCACAGAATTAGGTCTGTGCCTTCTTGAGATGTATGTGGGTCTTTAACTCTCCTCAGTCCGTGACAGTGTGGTCTCTAATAATCATCCCCACATTTATAAATTCAATATTCAAGGACATAAGAGGTCAGACAGTTAAGTTCGTGAACTCATCCTAGAAAAAGTGCTGCGTACCTCATTGCAGAATATCACTATGGTCACCTTCGAAGCACTCCTCTTGGGAAGCTGTACACTGACATCAGCACCTAGTCCACTCTTCATAGCCATTTTGGAACTCTTTCTGGAATGGCCATCGGAGCTGTTGTCATACCTTGCCAAGCTTATAACACCTTACCAAGTTGTTTGTACAATACTGCCAATGTGTAAGCACACAGTGGCAAGTTTGCAAACTTAATGGTCAGATTTGGGGTACAACAACAGCTTTGATGACCATTCCAGAAATAGAGTTCCAGAATGGCTTTGAAGGGTGGACTAGACGCTGACGTCAGTGCATAGCTTCCCAAGGGGAGTCCTTTGAAGGCGACCATCGTAATGCTGAACAATGAGGTATGGAGCACTTATTCTAGGATGAATTTGCAAACTTAATTGTCCAATCTCATGTATGTTAATTCCTAGATTTGGTGTCAGTTTGTAATAAGGTGGATATGTAGCAACTTTATAGGTTGATTGCATTAAAATTCTGGCAAAAATCTCTTCTCTGCCTTTTGGCTAAGATCAAGTATAGTAAAATTCTGGCAAAACTGGTATTGGAACACATTTCCTGGATCGGTTTACGTTGCTTATATTTAAATCTGTTTAAAATGCTAATATTTATTCTGGTGTAAGATTGTCTCATTCGGTTGGGAAAATTAAGCTATGTAATTGTCAACTACTTCTTATGCTTAACCTGAATGTTTCTACCTAATTCTTGAAAGAGTTGCTAATGAGAATGAGATGGCCTGCTTTGCCCCATAGCTGATGGTGGTGACTTCGCAGACCATGTATTGGATGCTGAGTTAAATAGAACAGTAATGTTCTTTGTTCTTTAATGAGTTTCTCAGAAAACACAACAGTTTTTGAGGTGAGTTTGTTTTAGCAGGTGGAACGTTTGTAATGGCGCCGTCCTGTGTGTTTTGCAGGATTGGGACAGCCGCACTGGCAGTCCAGGTTGTGGGCAGTAACTGGCCCAAGCCCCACTACACTCTGCTGATCACAGGCCTGTGCCGGTTCCAGATCATGCAGGTCATAAAAGAGAAGCCATACCCAGTTGCTGAAGTGGAGCAGTTGGACCGGCTAGAGGAATTTCCCAGCTCCTACAAGACCAGGGAGGAACTAGGGGAGCTGCCAGAGCAGTTTTACAAATACGCCGTGCAGGTGAGTAGCTTTTCCTTTCTTCCTGAGAACTCCTTTTCTGTGGCTCCTTTGCTGGCCTAAGATAGGATGACTGTGTTGGGTGGCGATGTTTTAGGGCAGCGTGTGGTGAAATGATTTAATGATGTGTTATAGTATGTTAGTTTCAGTTTGCTTTTCTCTGAGACGGTCCCTATATCACCCTAGGACACATTAACCAATGTTTTCTAAAGTTTTGTCAAAAGTATTTCTAGAGCTTTCCTTATAACTCCCAGTGTCTCCAATCCTCAAATACTATTGAACCTAAATAATTTGAAAAATTAGAATACTGATGAAAAGCTGTTTGCCACTAGAATATTCAGGCCCACTAGGCTGTCACTGCTTTTTTGCCTGTGCCTCTGCAGTCCCTTATGTGTCCCTTTATTTAATGCTTATCGTGTTGTGTTGAAATGTACCCTGTAGGTCTTTGTCCCCCACCAAACTTGAAGTCCCCCCTGCCTTAGCCATCCTGTGCTGAGCAGTAGTGTGTCTGGCAAACAGTTTGTACTCAGAGAAAGTGCTCAGAGAACAGGTTTTAACTGCTTTATATGCTTAGAATGAATTCCTAGGAGGAAGAGGCTTCAGATTTTATTATCTCCTTCTCTCACCTGAATAGCTTCATGCAATTATGCTTTAATTTCTTTGCCGCTAGGCAGGTAATGGATAGGTTCATAAGTCACAGTGCTATAGAAAGGTTTAGTTATTAGTAGCACATGAAATCTTACTAGAGTGACTAAGTGAGGGTTTGGTCCGTTGTTTGTGAAGTAGTCAGTATGGGCTAAGTGTCCTCGTGTTAAATACGCTCCAAAATCTCAACCACATGTCTTAACACAGGTATATTTCTCACTCGTGTTTCGTGCCTAAAACTAGTAGGTGTGGTTGTCTGCCTGTTAGGGTCACGAAGGGACCCAGGCGATTAGAGATGGATCTCGGAACATGCTTCCATTGCTGCTGAAGCAGGCTGGAGACGTGGCCAGTCCCTCACTGGCTGGTAATGCTTCTGCCGGAAGGAACTGTCTGTCACTTCCCCTCATGTTTCATGGATCAAGGCAAGACTCACAGCCACATACTTACTGAAAGGTGGTGAAAAAGAGTAGACTACCATGTCCCCAGAATAAATGGGAATCTTCCCCATGAGCCCCAGTGACGACCATGGTCACCGAAAGCGTGCCTTGAGCCTAACTCTCTCGGCCCAGGCTGTCTCCTGAAGTTGTTTTCATAAAAACCTTTCCCAGTCAGCACTCAGATTCCAGTTAACCACACGTTCTGCTAAAAAACAGCATTTCACCTGTTTGGCAACGATGTTCAAGTTCCAGGATTTGATCATTGTACAGAGATTAGGTAAGAGGCTGCCCTGTTTTTCAGAACAAAGGTCATGCTGTCTGCGGCTTGCTCTACTGCTCAGGCGTAATGGTGCATGTGCATGCAGAGAGCAAGCCGATGTAGCAGAGCGTCAGTAATCGGTGGATTTAGGGGAAGGGTGTGGAGGAATTTATTGCATTATTGCCAGTTTTCTATATTTTAATGACAATTTTAAGATTTTTCAAAATAAACTCAAAGTCACAAATTTACAAAACCTTTAATAAGCATTCATATTACCTACTTTTGAGCCATTTTTGGTTTTCATTCCAATTGACATTTTGAAAGTACTTTTATTTTCGTCTGAGGCCTATAAAATGTCTAGACCAGTGGTTCTTAAACTGTGGGTCACGACCCCTTTGGGGGTCGAACGACCTTTTCACAGGGGTTGGCTAAGACCATCGGAAAACACATATCAGATATTTGCATTACAGTTACGAAGTAGCAACAAAAATAATTTTACGGGGGTCACCACCGCATGAGGAGCTGTATTAAAGGTCGTGGCGTTAGGAAGGCTGAGAACCACTGGTCTAGACTGTAACAGTCAGTGATCTTTCAGAACCAAAGACTCTGGGGCGCAAACATTAAACCTGTGTGTGGCAGTCTGATTCTTTAAATTTGGAAACAGCGCCAGATTTCATCACAAAGACTTTTTGTCTCTTGTAGTTGGTTGAAATGTTAGATATGTCCGTCCCCGCAGTGGCTAAGCTGAGACGTCTTCTAGACAGTCTTCCCAGGGAAGCTCTACCGGACATTCTAACCTCCATCATCCGAACAAGCAACAAGGAGAAGCTTCAGGTATAGCATCCCCTGCCCTCTCCTTGCTGAGGTGCTTTGTCACTTTTTATTTGGATCCAGATAGTGAGTACATTTGGGCCCTCAGGCAAGGGGCCCGGACTCCCAGGAGTGAGAATGCACTCAGACCTGCATTGACACTCCCAGGCGACACTTTGCATTTTGTGCACTTGCGCTGCTCTTTGCATGGTCAGTGCGGATATTTCGTCAACTCATGGGAAAAGTTACAGCAGAGAATAATGAAAAGTAGCTTTTGGATTTAACTTAAATATGTAAATACACTTTGTCTCACTGTTTTTAACCATGTGGAGCTGTGCCCTTTCCCTCGGGTCTGGGCCTGCTTGATTGGAATCCTTGGTGTTCCTTCTGTAGACCACACCTGTGATGCAGTTTCTGTGGTTTTCCGTTTCTGTTTCTTTAAAATGAAATGAGTTTTAAGGGCACTTGAAAAATTATCTAAGTGCAGAATCTTAGATTTGCACCTTCCCTTCACACTGTAAACCTTCTCTTGCATGCAATGCTTTTTCTCCAGCAGTGTTAAGCACTCTGCTTTATTGCATCTTCCTAGGATGTTTGCATTAGTTTTCACTGAAACAGCCCTCCTGATTTTATCAGTTAATACCTAAACCCAGCAGTGGTCATAGCAGGTTCAGCCAGTACAGAGGGGTGGTGTGTGTACATGAGCATTCAGCTCAGCTGGGAGGAGTGGGAGGCCGGGGGTCTGGAGTCCCGGGGCTGCGGGCAGACCCCACTGAGAGGGGCTGGAGGGCACTCATGACTCAGACACGGCAGTGCTGGGGGGCTGCTTCAACGTGCTCCTTGCCTCTGGTGTCTGTAAAGTTTAATATTCTGAACCTGGAATTTTCTTAGACCTTATACATGAACACGTTCTGGGCTTTAAGAGAATAATTCCAAGTAAGAGTTGACAAAATGTGTGTTTTGTTCTTGCTCATGGCTTCATTTTTATTCTTACTTATTTATTTTTATTTTCATTTTTAAATGAAAACTCAAGGTACCTTTTTCCTTGGCCTTTCTAGGATTCTGATATTCACGTCAGACAATCTAGTTACTTCATGCACGTTAGCCTGGAGTGTCAGCCGCAGTGTACTGTGCACCTGACAGGGATGGTTGTCTTCTCTGAACAGTTGAGGCCGTGGCTCTGACTGCCTTATGCTTAGAGGGAGTGTGTTTCTGAGCAGGGAGAGGCTCCTAACTGGCACACGTTGTCTTAGATCCTAGATGCTGTGAGCCTGGAGGAGCGGTTCAAGATGACCATCCCCCTGCTTGTCCGGCAGATTGAGGGCCTGAAGCTGCTTCAGAAAACCAGAAAGCCCCAGCAGGACGAGGACAAGCGGGTGAGGACTGCGTTAAACCCCTCCCCGAGCTCTGGTAGCAGCCGGGTGATGCTGCGTAAACAAGTACTTTGGTCTCAACAGTGAAGCAATTGATGTGCTTTTGCTTTGTTTTTAATCTCACTTTTAAAAAATTTTTCATTTTCAGTTTTTCATACTTTAAAATATGTTATGGATCATCTGCTAATGACACGTAAGAATAAAAGTATATATTTAACATCTCTTTTTATAAAACTTTTTGTTTACTGCTTTGTGTTTCTAATTTTTATATTTGAATGTATTAAATAGGTGATGTCATAGGTTAAAAAATAAGGCTTTTGAATTATATGTCAGTATGTTGCTCTGTTAATAGCTAAAGTTTTAATTGTTCTGTTAATGATTGAGGATTTCAAAAGAGCACAGAGGTCACTAAAATACGGTTGTTGGGCTTCAAAAACAGTTGCAGCAGGATAGAGACAGGAGACAAGGTACACATTGCATAAGTGGCTGGTCAGGGCCTGGGAAGTGGTGGGAAAGCCACTTGCTTGGGAAGCCGAGCGACACAGGAAAGCAAGCACGTAGCATGTAGTTAACCAGAAGGGACCTATGTTTGATCAGGTATTTGAAAGGAGGAAGGCTTCTCTGTGTGTTGAAAACAAAGAATAGAGCCAATAGTGGGAAGTTAAAGATGTTAGGAATATTGTAACATAGGAGGGAAAATGGCACTTACTCTGTTGCAAAATAGTAAATAGTAATTTCTACGCGGTCTGACAATTAAGTTCATGAACTCATCCTAGAGAAAGTGCCACATCCCTCACTGCTGAATATCACTGTGATCACCTTCGAAGCCCTCCCCTTGGGAAGCTATGCACTGACGCCAGCGCCCAGTCCACCCTTCAGAGCAATTATGGGAACTCTTTTTTTGGAGTGGCCATCAGAGCTGTCATCATATGACCCTTGATGCCATCAAAATGTCTTCCTTTCAGTATCTCCTTTATCTCTGGGTAAAGAAAAAAGTCATTGGGGGCCAGGTCAGGTGAGTAGGGAGGGTGTGCCAATACAATTATTCCTTAAGGTTCCCTCACAGAGTGCCACGAGAGCTGGTGCCTTGTCGTGACGCGAGAGCTTAGAGTTGGTGGTGACAAGTTCAGGTTGTTTTTCATTTAACTTTTTCACGCTGCCTTTTTAGCACTTCCAAATAGTAAACTTGGTTGACTGTTTGTTCAGTTGGTACAAATTCATAATAAACAATCCCTCTGATTCAAAAAAAGGTTAGCAACATCATTGGGACTGAGGGAACTTTTGGTCGTGGAGAATTGGCTGACTTCCATTGTGCACTTTGACACTTGGTTTCAGGGTCATATTGGTGCACCCATGTTTCATCACCAGTGATAATGGCCCAAAACATTACCTTGCCTCTCCAAAAGGTCTTGGCAAACTTGGATTCTCTTTGCTTTTGTTCATTGATGAGCTCCTCTCGGACCATGTTTGCACATACCTTTCTCAGGCCAAGTTTTTCAGTTAAGATTTTTGTGTTTCCCTATCGATGTTTACTTGCTCTGCTATGCTTCTCACAGTCCACTGACAATTTTGAAGCACAATTTGATGAATTTTTGCAGTTTTCATCAGTTCTGCTCATTATTGGGCTGCCCTGACCTCTCTTCATCAGTGACGCTTTCTCTCCCCTCAGAATAACATTGAATCCATTTGTGCACTGCCGTTTTCTTCCTGGCATTATCCCCATAAACTAACACATCCCTGATTTCACTTCCACTCTTTCCAAGCTTAACAAGAAATTTAACATTTGTTCTTTGCTCTAATTCAAGCTCTGACATTCTCGCCACAGCACACAAAAATACGCAACAACAATAACGAACGCCACTCAGCAAGACACTGCCACACGTCGACACAGCTGTGAGACACAGATACACCAAGGTCATGACACCTTACCGAGTTGTTTGTACAGTGCTGCCAATGTAAGTGCACAGTGGCGAGTTCGTGAACTTAATTGTCAGACTTTGTATCAAGAAACTAGTGGCTGCAATAGTAGCTCAAAGAAAGGTAATTTCTAGATGTTTTAATTATCTAGCAGCCAGGTCTTTGATGTTTTTTTTCTCATATGGTAGTGTAAGCACATACCAGAGAGTGGTGTCCATCCGATCTTGGTCTACTTTTTAAATTCTGCCTTTGTATGTACATATGCCCCTTAGTTATCACTCTGAACTTCAGTCCCTAAAGATTGAGGCTAGCCATAAAAATGGTTATTCAGTACCACTTACAGCCTTGTGTGTAGCTGGGTACATCATGTCCAGTTTATTTCGCTCTTCCACTGTCTACTGTAGGTCATAGCAATACGCCCTATTCGGAGGATAACACATATCCCAGGCACTCTAGAAGATGGGGAAGAGGATGAAGATAATGATGACATTGTCATGCTAGAGAAAAAAATACGAACGTCTAGTATGCCAGAGCAGGCCCACAAAGTCTGTGTCAAAGAGATAAAAAGGTAAGTTGTAGAAGCTGTCTGTTCGTTAGTGTTTTCATTTTGTTTATCAGTGTTAAAAGTTGTTACTCGTGAAAACAAATCTGCTATTAATACTTTGGATCACAAATTGACTTGTTTTATATTCTCTGATCTTTCTCCTTTTCTCAGATGTAATGTCATCATATCCACTCTGTCTGTCTCATTTCTTCATTGTCAGCTCTTGTCTTGCATGACTTTCCAAATGCTTAGGTTGTAGCTGTGACCTGGGGAATGCTTTTCCCTCTTCCTTCTTCAACTGGAATCTGATGCTTATTATACCTGGGTTAACACCATTTTCCCTGATCTTTTTCTGAAATGCTCAGTGCAAGTGGTACAGCGCTGCTACCTGCAGTTTGCTGTCACACAAGGCACAGTCGTGACTGCCTTTTCATTGTCTGAAAGAGTAGACCATCCTTTGTTTAGATATGATGATTGTTGAGGTATCATTGTGTTCTTTATGTGTCCCTGTATTCTTCTTCAGATTACAAACTCTAGAGCAGATTTTTCCAACCTGTGGCCCAGGATGGTTTTGAATGCAGCCCAACACAAATTCATAAACTTTCTTAAAGCATTATGAAAATTATGCATAAAACCTTTTTTTTAAAGCCCATCAGCTGTCATTAGTGTTAGTGTATTGTATGTGTGGCCCAAGACAATTCTTCCAATGTGGCCCAGGGAAGCCAAAATGTTGGACACCCTTGCTCTAGAGGACAGGGACTATCAGTTTATGGGTTGATTGCCTTTTGTGGATAATCTCAGAGTTAAATAGAAAACCAGTTATTTTGGTTTGGTTTGGTTTACATACTTGTAACATTATATTATATTACATTTCCTTGTGTTAATGAATTATAGTGAACTTAACTAAAGATTAGACTTTCTGAGGTTCAGTTAAGAATGTTAGTAAATGTAGTTGAGGGATCTTTTATATTGATTCTGACATTAGTTTATAAAGTAGACCGTCTGTTGTGTACAGAACACTGTAAGCACTAAATTATTGAAGTTGCATTTTTTTATTAAATATCTGATGTTACCTTGCTTTTATGAGCTGACTTCATCACTGATATGAAAAATATATCTAATTATTGTGTTATGCAGGTGAGGCACTTAAATCTTATTGTTATAAGTAGATCACTAGCTGAATGTGACTTGAGACTCTCCCTGTGAGATACTTCTACTGATAAGGCCATATTTCAAGGACAGAATCAGCTATAGTATTCCCCGCCCCTCCCCCAGTTTGCAAGTATCTATTTTTGTTTTGTAAATACATTTTTGTTTTGTAACATATTTACAAACTAAATGTTTTATGAACTAGATTTTTAAAAACTTTTTCACATTTGTTTAACCACATATGTATGAAGTTGGACAATTTGTGAATTAGTGCTATATACCTCATTGCTGAATATCACCATGGTCAGCTTTTGAAGTACTCCCCTTGGGAAGCTGTGCACCAACGCCAGCGCCTAGTCTACCCTTCAAAGCAATTTTGGAACTCTTTTTCTGGAATGGCCATCAGAGCTTTCATACCCAAAATCTGACAATTAAGTTTGTGAACTCGCCACTGTGCACATACGTTGACAGAACTGTACAAAAACTCTGTAAGGTGTCGTAACTTTATGAGGTACAACAACAGCTCTGATGGCCATTCCAGGAAAAGAGTTCTGAAATTACTTTGAAGGGTGGACTAGGGGCTGGATCAGTGCATAGCTTCCCACGGAGAGTGCTTCAAAGACTATAGTGATACTCAGCAGTGAGGTATTGTAGCACTTTTTCTAGAACAAGTTCGTGAACTTAATTGTCCAGCCTCATGTATCTGACCAAGAAATGGAGACATGCTTGGTTTTTCTGATTTTATGGAATTCTTTATTGTTGAACACGTTTGTTGTGTATTCTTTCCCCACAGACTCAAAAAAATGCCTCAGTCAATGCCGGAATATGCTCTGACTAGAAATTATTTAGAACTTATGGTGGAACTTCCTTGGAACAAAAGTACAACTGGTGAGCCAGCCGCCTTGTTTGCAGTCTCATTGTTACTCAGAAAACTCATGCAGATTCTATTGCAATGCCATGGATTATCTTACTGTTGCATCAATTCCTGATGTAAATCACTTAGAGACCGAACTTATATCACCTTGGTCTTGGGATTGAACAGGAAAAGAAGGTGCTACATAAAGGTACCTTCTGCCTGATGTTAGAGAAAGTGGGATTTTCTGTAATTGGTGAAATGCATGTTTCTCAATACCATTTTGGTTCAGATAGTCTTCTCTGAAGTTCTAGCTTTCCAGTGCCTACCTTTTAGGTGCAGTGGTCCTATTCTGTGAGGTTTGAAGAGGGGCTCCTATTAGGTTAGACCTGGGACAAGCAGTCACATTGAAGTCTCAATGCTCTCTGTTCCCGTTCCTTCTGCCAAGCCTCTATGCTGGTGTGTGTTGGCAGGTATCTGGGTCATTGGTGGGTTTGTGACTGTTTTCAAACCCTGTTGTTTTCCTTTGACAACAGGGCCAGTGCACAGTGTGAGGAACATCTAGATAACTGGTAACACCAAGAGTCTTATTTTGAGATTTTGGTATTTTCTCAATAATGTTTTTCTGTGTAGTAGGATGTATTTCAGCTAATAACTTAAGAGAAATGCGGGGTAGCATAATGGCCTGAGAATATTAAAACTGCAGATTTGATTATTTGTCATTAGTAAGTTGATCTCTGCTTCCTCCCCTCCCTACTTCTCCCAGTTATAGAGTGAAATTAATTACTAACCAGGACTTTTTATCCTGCTCATTAAGTGTAACTGTAGAGATTTTTGAGCAACGTGTCTATTTGAACAGAGTTGAATCACATCCTTTAGGAAAATAACAAAGAAAATATAAAAAAGGGCATAGCAGTTACTATTCACCTAGGAAAGTAGGCCACCTGTGTCCAGAAGCTAAGAGAGTTTCTGCCGGACGTGTGTCAGCATTAGAGATCACAGCATGCGTGTGCCCGTCATGAAAGTACTCCGTGCGTAGCATCTCAGCGGAGAAGAGAGGATGGGTGAGTTGTGGTCAGAGACATGTGGAGCTCCTAACCCACTACTGTATAGAATGAGGTCTCAGTTAATGCTGTGAGTCTGGTTATAAAATCAAGAAATTGTCTTTCATAATTCTCAAAAGAAATGTTTACCTAAGTAGAAATCATCCAAAGCAGAAAGGCAAGCAGAGAGAAGAGGTGGAGGAAGTTATGTTTTTTGATTTTCCCGTCTTGAGTAGGAACCAGTAGGTAACTATTTCAAGCTTCCAATTGTAAATACAGAAATGTATGTTCAAGTGAGTTTTAAACGTTTTACATGTAACTGCAAGTATTCAAAGTAGGAAGCATGCATTCTGAACGATTAAAAAGAATAATTAGGAAAAAAATATTCTGTTTAGAAAAGACAAAGAGCATTAAATTATACAGCATGGAAATTACTTTTTCTTAAAAGTTTGAAAGAACTTACTTTTCAAATTATCTTTACTTGGAAGAAATATTTCTTGGAAGAAATTCCTTCACAGTGTTCTTTTTTTCTAAATTACATTGAATTCTATTCTTAGTTTACTAAATATAAATCAGGAATGGGCGTTGCATTGTAATACCTGTCTTTTTAGGTACAAAATGACATTTTGATGGAAAAATTTTTCTCCTTGGATATGATACAACAAACATATCAATCACCTAATATTTTGCATAATGAAAATGAATCCCGCTGGGGCATTTTAATATTTGGATATACAGGATGGGATTGGTCTGGAGCTGGTGTTTACTGTGGTGGGTCTTGGTGTCAGGCTTAGCACTGCGCGGCTGGGACTGTCCTTGCATTTATTTGTGTGTTTATTGGTTGGGTTCTGAAGCCAAGAAGGGGGAGAGCAGTTTTCTTCTTCCCTCTCCTGAACGCGCAGCCAGGACTCGCGCCGAAATCAATTACGTTGCACATATGACAGCTTAGCTAGGTTTCTGTAGACTGGCTCAGGAACCAGACTGTTACTTAAGGTCTTTTTTTCCTATTGGAAAAACGCAAGTTCCAAATACCTGATTGAAAGAGTGGACTTGGAAGTGTTTCTGCCTTGCGTCTTCTTCCACTGTCAGTGTGGTCATGTGGCTGTATATTATCCCCTGGCGGCCACTCTGCTGATGAATTTATGTTGGCTCCATGACCTGTATTTAATCTGTGAGTATTTAAGTACTAAAGCAATCAGAAACCTGATGAAAGCTTGGCTTTAGAGACAGAGCCTAATTCATACATTTCTGGTGAGACTTTAATCCAAGCTTGTCCAACCTCCGGCCCGCGGGCCCCATGGGGTCCAGGATGGCTTTGAGTGCGGCTCAGCACAAATTCATAAACTTTCTTAAAACACAGTGAAAATTATGCCCGGACCTTTTTTTAGCTCATCAGCTGTTGTTAGTGTTAGCGTATTTTATCTGTGGCCCGGGGAAGCCGAAAGGTTAGACATCCTGGTTTAATCAGTTGCACTTGGGTGACTCTTTATGTCTTAATTTTATTTTTTGACCCAACACTGCTATTTACAGATTAGCTGAAGGAAAGAATTACAGATATATCTAGAGGTTAATTAAAAGGATGCACTGTGAAAGATACTTTATACCTGTAAAGATTTATAGACAACCTAAATGCTCAGCAACAGGGAATTAGTTAAATAAGTATGGATAACGAAATGATGGGATAGTATGTAGCCACTACTGTGTTACTGAAAAATACATTTAACACTGAAAGCTGTCCATAATATAGTAAGTGAAAAAACATTTGACAAAACTTGAAGGCCTCATGTAATTGCCATTTTGAAAAATAGGTACCTAAGCATGCACACACATGCGTGCACACACACAACCTGGAGTAACACCTGCCAACATGAAGGTGTTATAGTTATGCCGTCTTGGGTGCATGAGATTATGGATGACATTTTCCTTTTTTATTAAAGTCATCAGGTTTTTGAGAATGAGCATGTGTTATAGAAGTAATAAGAAAAGAAAACACTTAAAAAAAGAACAAATGCCAGCATGAATAGAATATGTAGGAATTATGTTTCCATAGAAATAATGTATATCTAGAAAATCATTCCAAGTGAAATGATATGAATGTTAACCCCTTGACTTTGTAATTGTGTAGTACCTACTATTTCTGTAGCTACTGCATCTTCTTAAGCAGGAAAACCAAGTCTGGGTCTCCCTAAAGACTCACTGAGAAGAATCCAAGTCTGTTCTGTCACATCTTTTTTTAAAAAAAGAAAACATTTGATTCTCAGCAGCCTTGAAAGAAGTTTTCCATTTAAAAGCTCCATGAGCTCAGCTGGTTTCTGTTGGGTCATTTGGCAGACCGTCTGGACATTCGAGCAGCTCGCGTTCTTCTGGATAATGACCATTATGCCATGGAAAAGCTGAAGAAGAGGGTGCTGGAGTACCTGGCCGTGAGGCAGCTGAAGAACAACCTGAAGGGGCCCATCCTGTGCTTCGTTGGCCCCCCAGGGGTTGGCAAAACCAGTGTGGGGAGGTCAGTGGCCAAGACTCTGGGCCGAGAGTTCCACAGGATTGCGCTTGGAGGAGTGTGTGACCAGTCTGACATTCGAGGACACAGGTGGGGTACTGCTTCTCTCAGTTAATTGTTACTCTCCTCCTCTTCAGTTGACTGGAGCCTGCCCCCCCAAAGCCCGTCCACGAGGGGTCACCCAAAGGAGCCTTGCTGTTCCTGTGCCGGTGCCTCAGCCCTCCTGGAATCTCATTTGCATGCAGTTGTAAATTAGCTGTGTTTAGAGATTAGCATTGCATAAGTCTTGACCCATAACTCTAATGATTAGAATTAAAAGTAAGTGCAGTGTGACTAGGGCAGGGAGGAGCCGGAGGAGGCCTTGGGAAGCAAATTTGTTAGGTTTGCAGTTCAAACGTTCTTTTCGGAGGCCCGGTTTACAGGATGAGTGAGTAATAGGAGAAAGGTTAGGATAATTATCAAGGCTTATCCTTGCATTTCTTGACATTTTCTGTGAAAACACATTATAAGAACTACGTCTGGTTAATCTGACATTATTGTAATCAAATTTGCATATTAACATTTATTGCTTTGTTCTCTCGTTTCTGTTGCTCACATTGAAGATGCTTCAGGAAAATACAGACCTCTCGCGGTGTGAGGGTTTCATAGCAACCACGGGTTCTGAGGTCACATGCTGGTAGTGTAGGTGTTAAAGAACATTTAAAAATGTAAAAATCTTAAACTGCTCATAAAAGAATATGATGTACACCTGAAACTAACTTATCAGTTAAATCTCAAAAAAGAAAATTGAAGCAACTTCTTAACTTTCAGTAGAAAGTGATGAAACTAAAGGCAAAACTTGCATTGTCAAGGTCATACCCTCAATCGCAAGGCCGTTAAAGCGACCCGGATTCTAGGCGGAGGCTTTGACAAGTGTGCAGGGCAGGCAGTGAGCACTGCCAGCGGCCGAGGGTGATTTAAATGCACAGTTTGCTGCATGTGGATTAATCTTGGATTGGGGGGGGGGGGACGAATATGATGCTTTTATAACATCTGATTTTTCATTTGCCTCAATCACATGATCTCTGCTTAGGCAGCGATGGGAATCTTCAGAAACTTTTCCATGAAAAATGGTTCTTTTTATTCTTTTACTTATTTACAATTCTTATGCATTAAAGAAAAATCATTCCGAGATATTCATAAACAATGAGGGCTGCAGGTTAGCTCAGAGAATTGATTGAGGTCATTGTTTCTGGCATTTTCAAACGGTGTTTGTTACCTAGACCTCCTTATTTTGACTTGTGCCACTAGAGGCTGTAGTTTGCCCTGGGAAAGGAACTGGCCTCTCGGACCAATCTTGGAGAAGCTGACTCTAGGGCCTAAACCTTCTCGTTTGGGCTGCAGATCTTTCGGGAGGTTTCCCCATTCGAGTGATGTGATTCATGCACTCAGAGTTGTTTTAGTTTATTTCTTCCTTTTGTTTTCTGTAGCATGTATTTGAGTATTTGATGGAATTTAGACAGTTTGTGGAATTGTTGACATGTGAAATTAATATCATGGGCACATGGCATGGAGGTGATTTGACCTTATTTCTTGCCACGTTGATATTGGCTGTTCAGTAAAGCTTGGAGAGTGCTTTTGTGGTGCCTGGCACACAGGGAGCAGTCTGTAAGAATTAGCCCTAATTATTATGTTAATTCTAAAGTCTCAGGAGGGCAAGTTCAGATTTCCACATTTTAATATGACTTTTTATAAAATTCAGTCTGATTTTTAACTTGTACCCAAAATAGGCTGTTTTGGGCATTATTATTTAATTTGTGTGGCAATTGTGGAAACAATTTTTATGATGCCTGTTGGTGGGCACTGTGTAATGTCATAGTTCTCACCACTTCTGAGCATTGTGGAGTTTAAAAAGATCTCTGTTTTAAATCTTTACTGATACTGACAGATTTAAAACTTGTTCACTTTTTGCAAGTGAGTATTACTTTTGTCTGTGTGACTATCGCTAAGAGAATTGAATCTAAAGAAAATAAGAATTTGTTTTGCTAAAGGAAGGTTGCTTAAAACGTGTAAACAAGCTTTTTAGATGTGTTTGGCATGTATGGAGGCTGTGATCATTGCCAAATAAAAAGCCTGTGGATTTGTCTGTGAACCATTCAGCTAAGCCTGATTTTCGGTACACCCTGCAGCCGAGTACTCCCCAGCCATCACTGTACCCAATGTTTCATTAGACACAACAGCATCCTGCCCTCGTGCCACTGGGGACTTATACCCACCTCCCCTCAGTCTTCAAGGCCTTCGGGGAATTTTTATTTGAAAACCTGTTTGGAAACAGGTAGAAAGTGGGGTGTGGTGCTTACATCAGAGTTAGGACTGGAGGAGAATGGGAGGGGAGAAGGAGCAGTAGAGGATCTTTAGGGTGGAGTTGGTGGGAACAAGTAGTTCCATGTGACAATTGAGGCGTTTTGGAAACACCCAGGTCTTGGCAGTTGAGTGTTGGTCACGTGCTCACAATTGGAGTTCATGCAAAGTTTTGTTGTTCCTCTGCCTGCGTTGGCACCACTGTTGTGCAGTTTTAAAATAGCCAAGGAGAAGCAGCTGCTTTCTGCTGTCTTCCTTGCTTACTCGATTTTGTGATCGGGCCCCCTTGTCTTCTCAGATGTGGGACCCCAGCCTTTTGCTAGAAGGACCTGTGCATGTGAAGAAAGGTGCTGATGTGTTATGAATGGATTTTTTTTTTTTTATGTGGGTAGTTCCCTGGCTGGGAATCGAACCCAGGCCGCAGCGTTGACAGCACCGCAGCCTAGCCACTGCACCACCAGGGAACTCCAGGAATGAATTGTAAAAGGAACCAAAGATATGTCTTTTAGAGTTAAATGGCAGTGAGTTGGGAGGCGGGGAAGTAAAAGAAAGCCGTGGTTTACATGTCAGTCTTAAACTGGGAAGGCAGTTGTGATGGGCCTAAACGTGTGCCCTTTGCTGTTGCTGCTGTGGTTTTGAGGGCTCACAGGCAGGTATCCTAACTCCTGCAGTTCCTCAGGCTTCTCATTTGGGCCTCTGATTGCCACTGGGGATTTTCCTGTCTACTCTTTAAGCCCAGCCATCAGTTTTTAACACTTACATTTTCATACTTAAATATTACAGGTAAATAGTTTCAATCAGTTCATAAAAATTATATAAAATAACTACTTTTAGGATGAAGTTTTATGAAATACCACGTTTGCACAATAATCTGTTTTTCGTTAGTTGTTCGTTGGTGAAATATAAGGGCTGTCCAGAAAAAATCCAGCCACAAATGCCTCTGTTGCTTGTAGCAATCATGGCTGGATACTTTCTGGACAGCCCTGGTATACCAGTTGTTATGCTGTAGCTCAGGTCATCGTCGGTATTAACTCTGAAAGTAGTTTACCAGCTGGACGCCAGATAATAAAAGCATACCCTTGCAAGGAACTCTTGCCTCAGCTTGTAAACCAGATGAGCAGAGAAATGAACTTTTGCTTTCCACATCGATGAGTTCTCATATGTAACCTGAAATGGTGGTGTTGGCGGTAAGTGAGCTGTTTCGTTGTTAGTCTGAGCAGGGAAAACAGCTGAAGCAGCAAGTGGAATACATTTTTAGCATAGTACGCTGCATGGACTGCCCATGTCCTCCTCACACCCTGTGTTTGCACGTGGCTCTTCTTTGCCACTCGGCAGCTTAGGTTTATTTGACGGCCTCAAGCCACTGCTGTAGATAGACATTGTGGTGTTGGGAATATCGGTTGGTGCGAGGTGGTCAGGAAAAGTTTCTTGCTGGGATTTACATAGGCGCGGGGGTGGCGGTGTCAAGGGCAAGAGGGCACCATATTTACGAGAGTAACAAAGTCTGAGGGCCGTAATAGTCCTGAGTACCGTTGTGGGTGAAGCAGGAGCATGGTGGTGGAGACTGGACTATGAAGAGCCTTGAACTCCAGACTCAGGAGTTGGGACCTGACGCGCTAGGCTCTGAGGAGCAATGGGAGCTTGAGGAGGAATTGCTCGTCTACAGTGACGGGTGTAGATCTCCGTTTTTTCCTTAGAAAAAGGGTAGCTGCCTGGAATGTTGTTTTCTATCCATGGCTCTAGGTCCAGAAGTGTCCTTTACTTTGTTGAACTCTACGTATCAAAAACAGTAAGGAGAGGAAGAGACATTAATGCAGCAAAAGTACCCTGAGGAGCACTGAGAGTTTTGGTTTGTTTTGTTCAATTTCTCCCTTTCCTGCCAATCTCTATTTCCTAGGAAAATAGTTTCAGAGAATGTAATGTGAGTCCTGTCCTTCCTAGATCCCCTTCTGAAGTCGTCAGTGTGCCAGCTGCTCTTATGGTACCAGGATGAGGTGTACTGCATCTGGTTCCAGTGCCTTGGTCACCCTCCCTGGCTGAAGGACATTCCCACAATATTTTTGAGCCTTTCCTGTCATTTCGAAGGTCACTCCATGTATTCTGTCCTACTTTACACGAGTCACGTGGCAGAATGGAGGGCTGCTCTGTGACTGCTTTGTGCCGATCATGACACGAGTGCTCCTGTCCCACTCAGCACTGACCAGTCTCCTGCAGGCGGTCCCCTCTACGCCTTTCCACACACAGCATTTGCTTCGCTCGTGGCTTAGGCAGCAAGATTGTAATTAAAGTTAGTGTTCGTACATTGCTGCTTAAAATAAAGTTTTGCTGGCTTTGTAGGAAAGGCACTTTTTTCAGTTTGACAAACATTTGCTTTTATTTCACGGTGTACGGTAATTATGTAGGTGGTTCCTGTTCAGATAAGGGGAAGCTGCCTCTGATGTTTTACTGTACCAGCACAGTGTCTGGTTGGACATGGCTGTGCCCCTTCATGTGTCCAGGACGAGGACACTTTTATTCAAGAGGCCAGAATTAATGGAATTTTGATACAGATATTGTTGACCCTGTATCCTCTTACTAGTATTAATAGCAAAGTATTGCCTCTGAAAACTAAAATTTGGAATTTTTCTGTGTTTGGTTGAGTGGCCTTTGAACTAGTCCTAATTTCCTTCATGAAGATGATGGTGCTTTAAGCTGGGGCAGCCATTTCAATATGGAGAAAGGCTGTTCTGTTGGAATGTGGTGGGTGGGAGGTGGGGTGCAAGGAAGGTGGGCTGAAAAATGGTGAGCAGCATGGGAATTCAAGTCAGGGGTCCTTCGGACATTTTGGAATCTTGAAGATTTCACTAGATGGCGAAAATTAGATACAGTTCTTCCAATACCATGGGTAACGTACAACCAGACTTAAATGGAAAATAAGATAAGAATTGAATCTCGTAACGTTTTGATGTTTTTAATATACAGGAGTTTTTAAATATACAGCATGCCTTTGCTGGGTTGCTGTGGTAACTGAGCAACTTTGTCCAGTGCTGAGTGCTGATTTCTGAATGATGCTGCTCTTGCCTCCTGAGCGCTCCTTGTTAACTTGCTGCTTGCTTTTCTGCAGGCGCACCTATGTTGGCAGTATGCCTGGTCGGATAATCAATGGCTTGAAGACTGTTGGGGTTAACAACCCAGTGTTCCTGTTAGATGAGGTTGACAAACTAGGGAAAAGCCTGCAGGGCGATCCCGCCGCAGCTCTGCTTGAGGTAAGCCCGAGAGTCCCCATCTGTACCAGTGTGGGTGGGAGTGCAGGTGGTCATCCTCAGGTGATCGCTTGACGAAATTTTATGCGTGCTTATTGTTTAGAGACAGGCAATTCCACAAGGTTATTATTATTCAAAAAAAAACAGCCCACAGATCTCCCCAGGGTGCCCCATTTCCTCTTATGCACTGGACCTCTTTAACTTCTAGTTGATTAATTCATTCTCAAAATGGTATGACTCTCTGGTTCCCTCCTGACTTTGACTTTATGGTTCGGAGCATGATAGGAGGTGAGGCTTGTGCTTGCATTCTTCCCTCTGCCCCTGCCGTACCATTTTCATGCCCCCAGTCTCCTGGTACAAATTCTGTTCTGATTTGGTTGAGTCATCACTGAGTATTTACGTTGTTGTAATTATAAAAGTGCTTGTCACAGCTGAACCAGGTGGTAAAATGCTGTCACTTTTCTTTCCCTGTGCTCCTTTTGTTTTTCTGTACATGATTTTAACAGTCTTTTGAATTAATAATTGTCGTCTTTTGTATACTTCCACCAGTTGTCTGTTTTGCCTTTTGAGACTTTCCGAAAGCAGGCGTTCGTGGGGTTTGCCTCTGAACCTCCAATCTGAGCTGCTGTCCAGGTCTGACCCAGGCCAGCTTTCTCTCTTCTGCCCTCACGTCCGCCACCTGTGATTTCCTGTTTCCTCTGTATTCCTGTATTCCGTGTGTTCCCCTGTCTAGTATTCTCCCATTTTTATGGTGTGAATCCCTCAGTAGTTTCCTGAGAAAGTTTTCATGGGTGGTAAATAGTTCTCAGTTTTGGTTATCTGAATGTGTCTTTCTGCTTCCCCGGTATTGGAATGGTGGTTCGACTATAACAATTTACGTGAGAAGTACTCTTGGAATGGGTTGGGGAGACATTATAAATTTGTGGCTAGAAAATCTCCAAGGCTTTCGAGCCTCTCCTGCCATCCTCAGAGATACTCTTATCAGGGACACTCGTGTGGCCCAGATCCTGGCCACTTCTCTGTCTCTACCAGGACCCACCACTGGATTCAGTGGTGGTGTAAACAAAACAAAAACAAGGACGCCACCTGAGAGAAGTACAGACGGTAATTTTGACCTGTCTTCAAGTTCCTTAATTCTTTCTTCTGCCAACTGAAATTGCTATTTAGACCCTATAGTGAGTATTTTTATTTAAGTTACTATATTTTTCTACTCTTAACTTTTCTGTTTGCTTCTATTTTTTTAGAATTCCTGTCTCTCTCTGTTGATGTTCTGTATTTGTCGGGACATCATTCTCAAGAGATTCCACTAATTCCTCAGACATGATTTCCTTTAGTTTTTGTTTTTTCTAATTGTGGTAAAATACACATCACATAAAATTTGCCATCTTAATCATTTTTAAGTGTTCAGTTCAGTAATGTTAGGTATATTCACGTTATTATGCAGTCAGTCTCCAAAAAACTTTTTATTTTGCAAAACTGGAACTTTGACAGCAACTCCCTTATCTGCCCCAGGCAGCTACGACCCTCTCAGTTTCTGTGAGCTTGATCTGTATCGTTTACCTGGGGTTCGGCAGAAGTAACACCCTGTCTTTTGAGCTGGTCATCTCTATCAGATCTTTTATTACAAACTCATAAGCATGTAATTCTGCAGAATAACAATATTTCAACTCCTTTAAAAAGGGCATTACTTTCTGCCGGACCCTGTATAATGGAATCATACAGTATTTGTCTCTTTGTAACTGGCTTATTTCACTTTGCGTAATATCTTTAAGGTCCATCCAGGTTGTAGCTTTAGTTTTTTTAACATATCTATAATAGCTGATTTAAATTCTTTGTCGAAAAAGTCTGTCAGTATCTGGGCTTCCTCAAGGACAGTTTTTATTCACTGCTTTTATTTTTTCCTCACTGTTTTTAGGCCATACTTTTGTGTTTCTTTTATGTCTCATAATTTGTGTTGAAGCAATGTATAAATTATTGTAATTGTAATTAATATAATCGGATTTCCTCCACCCCCCACTCCCCACCCCCAGGATTTGTTGTTGCTGCTACTGTTTGTCTAGTGATTTCCCTGCTCTCATTGTATAAAGCCTGCGTTCTCAGTCACATGTGACCCCTGAAGTTGCCCAGTTTGCTTAGTGGTCAGCTGATGATTGGACATAGATTTACTTAAGTGCCTTTAGCAGTAAGTAGGTCTCCCATGCGTTGTCAAGGGGCTGTGTGTGTGTGTGTGTGTGTGTGTGTGTGTGTTGAGGCGTGCCTTCAGCTTGGGCACATGGTTTACAACTCTGCTTAGCCTTCACTTCCTGCTTTTACATACACAGCCTCAGTGTCTGCCAGAGATGAGCTTTTAGGTCCTCCTTGGAGATGTCCTGGTCACTCTTATATGAGGGCTGTCTGGAAAATGTCCGGCCGTGTACTATGAAAAACAGAGACATTTATGGCAAGATTTTTTCCGGACCACCCTCATAGTCCTGTGCATTTGCATGACCTAGGTTCCCAGGAATAGTTCAGAGCTTTGGAAAGCCCCCATGAGTATCTCAGTCCCCAGTTTTTCCTTTTGAGTTTGTGATCAGCTTCTTATCTGTCCCAGCTAACTGGTAATGCTGCTTCAGGTGGCTGAAATGATAAAACAAGTGCTGCTGATGGTTTTTGACAAATGCCCCAAAGATGATGCTGTTCACACAGAGATGCTCTAAGTCTGCTCATTTAAAACCTAAATCGCTGAAAATGAGGTTTTTCCTGGGCACTGCCAGGCAGGTCAGATGTTACTAGTTCCCTGGAGATAGGGCTTTTGGGGGCCTCTGATCCTGTTCTGCCCCCTACAGTGGTTGCTTAGCTGCTGTGGTTGTTAGGCTGTTGGTTTTCAAGGCTGCCAGGAACTTGGGGGAAGTAAAGGGATAGGAGTAAAACAAGTTAGAACACTGCAAAGTTTGCAGTATTTACTGAAATTCATCCATTTTTTTCTTAAATAAGCACTCCTCAGATTATTGCAGGTTAATTTCTAAAATTCTGAAAAAATTGATTTTGACAGTTTTTGCTGGTGTTCTTACTGCTTTTATGGAGGAGGAGATTTTCAGAATTCCTTATTCTGCCATTCTAGAAGTGTCTCCTACATTTAGTTTTAATTCTGTACTTAAATGATTTGATTACTTTCTTCTGATCCTTTTATTTCGACTTACTATCATTCAGATGGAATCTATTTTCAGGTTGCCTTTTTTCAAAGATTTGTTTGTGGTTAGATTTTGAGGCCTTTTATATTTGCTAACGTCATTTTGTTGCCTACAACAGTAATCTATAGTTCACATATTCCATCAGTAAAAAAATTTTGAAAATGTATTCCTGTATACTCGCATACATAAATGTCTTTGCAATAAGGATCTATCAGTCTGCTGAGGCTCCCACAACCAAATACCACAGATGGGGGTGCTTAAAAAGACAGGCAAAAAAATTTATTTTCTTACAGTTCTGGAGGCTGAAAAATCCAAGATCTAGGTGTTGGCAGGTTTGAGTTCTCCTGAGGCCTCTCTCGTAACCCTGGTACCACTGTATTAACATTATGTACGTGTACATAACACACACAGAATAAATTTTAAGAGATAAGATAATTATATTTTTAGTGACAATGGTATATTTTAATTATACAAGTAAAATTGTGCTTGGTAAGTATTTTAATCATTTTACTTCCTTTGTGAGCATGTATGGCAGCCCTACTTACAGCTTACTGATGTGTTGAAAGTTGTGATATCTTCAAAGTTTAGCCCCTGGAACCTTCTTTAAGGTCCTGTGCAGACTTCCTCCCAGTAAGTCTCTGTGACTCAGAGGATTTGAGCGGTAATCTAAATAAGATACCACCTTCTTAATACACACTTGTGCATCATTTGAAGAATCTAATTGGTAAATTATCTAATTTAGGCATTTAAAATATTTTTGAGAGATACTGATATTCTGCTCATTATAAATATTCTGTTTACATTAAGGTTTACATTAAGATATTTTTTAAAAATGTTTCCTTGTGACCAGAATATAGTAGCATAGTAATTTTTACTAGTTTACTCTTGTTTGGAATTTCCCTTTCAGTTAAAAACTTGATATCAAACTTTCTGATAATGTTTGAGGAAGAATACACTAATTATTGTTTACCTGTAAAGAATTTCAAAACAATCTACACATGTATCTTCCCCTAACAGTTAAGGGCGGGTATGTCACCAAGAAGGAACTGGTTCTGCAGGATTGGTGGCCTGTTTATGGCCACACAATGTGTCATTAATAAACAGATTTTGTAATAAAACTGAAAGGGTAATTTTTACTTCTTTGTGCTTTTTCATTTTCAAAAATTTTGACATTGAACATGTTTCATTTTTTAAAACGTAGTATTTAGAATGTGGAGGAATGCACAGAATGATGCCAGGTTTTAGAGATACCCCGTATTTCCCAAACTGCTTTGAGCAAAAGCATCAACCTTGCTAACACAGCGTGTGTGTTTGAATCTACAGGAATTTCTGTTGACACTGTTGAATTTGTTTAATGTTCATTGTTCTCCCATAGGTGCTGGATCCGGAACAAAACCACAACTTCACAGATCATTATCTAAATGTGGCTTTTGACCTTTCCCAAGTTCTTTTCATAGCCACTGCCAACACCACGGCTACTATTCCCCCTGCCTTGTTGGACAGAATGGAGGTCATTCAGGTGCCAGGTACTTGACCCATACATAAAGTCATTGTTTGATATTTCTTGCCTTTCTGAGCATAACGCTTTAAAATGGTCACACTGTGGAGTTTTGAGTAAAAAGTTGATTTGCCTGTACAATCTTCAAGAGTTCTGAGTCTGGTGAACAAACCAGCTTTTACGTAGATTCAGAGTCTAGAAGAGAAAATTTTTGTTTGCTTTAACCATGATAGGTAAGAGTAGCAAGAATAAATTTTGCATAACTATTTCAGGTTGAACTTAGCATTAAAGAATGATTCTTTTTTTTAAAATAAAAACAAGACATTCTTTGACATTATTTGTAAACTTATAGATGAAAGTACTTTTTTTTCAAAGTAAGTTTCTAAAAACCAAAAACAGATCTTCACATAGTCAAGTTTAGCTTCTTGTTTATCAGATTTTGAAGTTCTTACCATCTCTGGGAAAGTGTAATCACTTGCTCTTGATAAATAAGTGATGGGTCATAAAGAGTAACTGAACTTTCTCTTTGTTACATCTGGCCTCCCTTGTATGTGAAAGGGCAAGGTACTCTTAAATTCCTCTTTTTATTTGGGTCTGTCAGAGTTGAGATAGATAGATAGATAGATAGATAGATAGATAGATAGATAGATAGATTTTTTTTTACCATGTCTCCTCCTTCACTGAAGTGTACCAAAAAAAAAAAATCCTTCAGTTACTAACACTAACTAGATTCCAGTGTTTTCACCTTATTTTAATCACTCAGAATTATTTCCCCCTACAAGACATGAAATATCAGTGGGTATTTGTTAAAGAAATGAAAATAGAGTAGAATCTGAGAATATTGAATGAGAATGTAAGTGTATATTTCATATGAATCTGAAAAATACTTTTACTATTAAGTGAACAGTAGTTGGATTTCTTAGTTAACTGTCAGCCTTGCTGGTTCCTATATTAAGTTTTAAAATACACTGGAGTGAAAAATTGCTTTGCACATATTTATAAGACTAAAATAAGTCATGAGCCCCAGCTGCTGGGAACTCCACATTCAGATAGAGAATGCAGGAGAGACGGGAGCGTGAAGTGCGCAGAGCCTGCCTGCCTGCACCATCTTCCTGCAGGTGTGGCATCTGCCTTCCGCCTTCTCTGGTGTTCATTTTCTTTTTCTACCCAAAAGATGCCTTATCGATTCACCTTTTAAATTTTTGCTTGCTAATGAAAAGGGGGGCATTATTTTATGGGGAATTTTGTCTTTCAAGTTTAAAGACAAAGTAAATCTGGACTCATTGAGGCTTTTAAATAAATAGCAAAGTCTTTTAAATACATAAGTTATGTATATCATTCCATCACGTAGCGAGGGAAAAAACTTACAGGGACCTCCTAGTTTTTGGTTTGTTTTGTGGCTAAAATTTATGTCAGAGTTCTAGAGATAGTTCCTTTGCACATCTTCCCTTGGAACTCACTGCTTACTTCATTAAAGCCTTGTTATTATTGTGTTTGTAAGTTTTTTCCCCATGTATCAAATTATGCTTAAAGAAAGAGATGTGTTATTTTCCTGTTACCTAATACAATAAAAACTTGCATTTGAGTTAAGGAGAGAATTATCTCTATGGTTAGACTGAGATTTTTTTCTCTTCTTTGAAAAAGAATATTTATTCAAAAGACTTTCAAATACAGTATTTAGTAAATGCTCATTTTGTTTATGAAAAAGGTTGAAATTTTAACAGTTGTTGACTGGACATAAAATGTTTTATTCTGATCACAATCTGAGTTAAAGTCCTACTTCAGTTCACTCTAAATCCAAGCTCTGTTGAATCTGCATTGGAGTCATGGAAAAGGCATGGCACTGTGGGAGCCATGTGAACAGCTGCCCAGCAAGGCCGGTTCCTTTCCAGGGTACACACAAGAGGAGAAGATCGAGATTGCCCACAGGCACTTGATCCCGAAGCAGCTGGAGCAGCACGGGCTGACCCCTCAGCAGATTCAGATCCCGCAGGCCACGACTCTCGACATCATCACCAGGTCAGCCGGCCGTCCTGAGGCTCCTTTAGTGTTCGAGGCTGAACAGATTTCTGGCAGCTCACGGCACCCGTTTTTCTCGCACAGCAGATTCACCTCCATACCTGTTGATTTGCACGGGGCTGTGTGTTAGCCAGAAATGCCTGCAGATAGCATTCAGGGTGTCTTCATGGCTAGGGACTTGTGTGGAGCCAGAATTTCAGCCTTCCCACAACAGCAGTCATGAAGGATCGGTTTGATAAATTAGGAGCCAGAGACATGGAAAATGTTGAGACACCTTTTATGGCCCAGAATATTGGAAGTTGAGTTCTCTTAAGAAGTGAGGTGCCGCTTTCAGACATCTGTTTTAAGTTATTCAGATTTTCTTTTCTTCTCTTGGAGAGCTTTTAAAATCCTTAAGAGTTTTCATCTTCAGACACTGGACAGTGGGAAAGGTCCTCTCCTGAGTCAGCTACCAAGTGCTGAAGCCTGTGGCAAGCAGGATGTCATCCGAGTCGCTGCTGTAGGCGTCGCGGGTCGGACTAGAAAGCAGGCCCTGTTGAGGACGTGGCCCCCGGTAGCCCGTCTGGCTCCTGGCTCGGCGTTGCGGAATGTTGCATCATCCGGGGCGGCCTGTCGCTGCCAAGCGCTCCCCAGGCAGCCCTCCCCCAGGCAGTGCCGTTGCCCAGGAGCAGTGGAGCATCTCCTCCGTTCCAGCTCTGACGCTTGGCCAGGCAGCTGCTTTGTGATCTCACCCAGGCTGCTTTGGAAGTCAGTTTAAATTTGTATACGGAACAGGAAGAGTTCATCTGACCCAAGAGTTCCTTTTCTTAACTCGTGATTTACTGTGTAGATAATGCCAGGAAAAATAAATCAGGTAATTTATATGCCAAAGTCTTCCAGCAATATCATTATTGCACATAACACCCATGATGTCTTTGGGTTAATTTTAAAGAAGTTACCTGGCTGTCTTGGTAGCTTCCCCATCTGTACAATGTGAGCGATAGAGTTTAATCTAGCTTATCTGGATCTTAGTAATAATGACTCCGAAGAATAATCATTATTTGTACTTCCCAGTTGTTGCCTGGAGAACTGTTTATTTTTTTACATACTTGTTAGCCCAAACCATCAAATATTAAAAGCTATGGACATTGGGAAATTTCTCTGAGCAGTTTTAAAATTTTTTAAAATAGCACAGGTATTTGTTCGTCCAGTCAAGTTATTGAAACTCAGTGAGTTACTAAACTTAGAACATGGTTTTTCATCTTTTCGTGTGTCATGTTCAGGAGGAGGGAAGGGAACCCTAGAAGTCATCTGGTCCTGCTCACCCCGCAGCTCTCGCACCTGAGTTCCTCCAGTGCCAGAGTGCTCCATGCTCAGTTTTCCTGGGGAGGAAAAGGAATCGTTACAAAGACCATCTGGGTATTACCCTCCCTGTACTTTCCTGGTTCTGCCCTGTAGAAGCAGCTGAAACCCAAGGATAATTTCTCCCTTGTACAGCCAGCCCTTCGGACATTCAAAAAAACACTGTCTCAGGTCCATATCCCATAGATGTTCTCTCTTAAAACTGAGCATGCCTGTTCTCTTTACCACCCCCCCCCCCTTTGACCCTCTTTCAAGAGATTGACATTCCTGATGAGTCTTCTGTTGAATGATTGCTATGATGTCAGTGTCCCTTTTAAACTGAACACCCAGAGTGGAACTCAGTATTACAGATGTCACCTAAATAGCTCATGAAGAAGAGCCCTGATTTTCTTACTCTGACTGTATTATATTATGTCTCAAGACTCTCAGTTTCTTAGATTATTCTCCTGGCTGCAGCACTTACGGTTGGTTACCTAATATCTTTAGTTGTTTTGCATATGAATTTCTGCAAAGCTATACAATTCTGTATTGATAGGGTTGAATTTTTAAAAGCCCAGTGTAGAAGTTTCCTGTTGTGCATATTGTATTGTTATTCTCAGCTACCACTGCAGCAGACTGATTTTTTTACATCTTGATTATCATCAAGGACATGAGTTTTATGTCCTCTGAAAATTGGCATATATAGCATCTTCATGTTCAAGTCATTGCTAAGAAACATTTACCAATTAGTTCTTAATGGTGAGTCTTCACACTTCAGTTTAAAATACCGAGTTGGAGTCATGCGTGTGCTGTCCTTAGTCGGCTGTCACGTTACACTGTCTGCATTTGTTCCTAGCCCATTGTTGTTCTGAATGCCTGGAAGGGCATGTCGTCGTGTTGTCATTACTGTCTTTGACAGGCTCCGGTTCGTTCTGAACTCCCTGGTGCCATCTCTGCATTTAGTCTACTCCATCCAGTTCCTTTTCTTTCATTCCTTGTCCTTTCATGTGAGCTGACCAGATAGTTGTCTGGGAAGCTACATCGGGCTCTGGGTTTTACGTGTTGGCTTATTTTTAAGGTACCTCCTTGTTTTCTTCCTTCCTGGGACTATGTGCAGTTGTGTAATAACAGATTTTATCTTATAGCCTCCTGGCCTTTTGATGGAAATGAGTTTTGCTTTCAGAGTGTTTAGCCAAGAGCTTTAGTTTGTCATTTCTGAGAACTTTAAAAATCTGCTTCCCTAGCAACCTGTCCATCGATAGGCAAATTCATAAAGAAGCTGCGGTACATATCTGCAATGGAATATTACTCCACCTTAAAAAAGAATGAAATCTTACCTTTGTGGCAATGTGGATGGACCTAGAGGGTAATAGTGCTAAGTGATAAAAGTCAGCGAAACACAAATAGCATATGATCTCACTTATATGTGGAATCTAAAAATCACAAAATAAATGAACAAACACAACCGAATCGGACTCATAGATCCAAAAAGCAATCTGATGGTTGCCTGGTGGGGGCGGGGTGAAACAAGTGAAGGGATTAAAAAGTACAAGTTGGTAGTTACAAAACGGTCACAGGAATGTGAAATACAGTAGGGAGTAGATTGTCAGTACTGTTGTAATTAGTACGTGCAGTGTAAGGTGGATGGATACTAGGCTTAACAGATCGCTTTGTAAGTTACGTAAATGTCCAACCGCTGCACTGTGCGTCTGAAACTAATTAATATTGAATAACTAATTGAAAAGTTAGAATTAAAAGAGCTGCTTCCTGACGCTGCCATCCACTCCCTTCCACAGCTGGGCGGCCCCAGGGCCGTGCCACACGATGGTCCCTGAGGTGGCTCGTGGAAGCTGCATCTCACATACACGGTTTTTAACCACATTTCGTGTCTTTTACGCAGAACCACAATGCCTGCACCACTCCCCATTCATTCTTTAGAAGTCTCTGCTGAATAGAGGTGATTGGCACAGTCCCTAGTGAAAACTAGTTTCTGTCTCAGATTATGTTTTGCTTTAGTGGGAAAAAATGTTCCATTTTTCAGATTCTTTCACCAATATTTCAAGTCTAATAAATTTATCTTTTCTTAAGTTAACATTTTGTTTGAGAAAGCTCTTACTCCTCATCAAGGAGTAAATGATGTTTTATGTGCTGCCAGCTTAATTTTGGCACTTTAATTGCAGAACCAAGGATTTGTTTGTAAGTCCCTGTGACAGTTCAAGATAATCTGTATAAAGGTAAAAGTTGTAGCTAAACATACATCTGACTATTTAAAAAACATCAGTACTTTAATAAGGAATTTTTAGATGTAAAGGAGTTAGTACTCAAGAAAATGTAATGAACTTTTAAATGGAACTGTTTCTTTAGTGTAAATTGTAATTGTATCACTTCTCTCTGTTGTTACAGGTGGTATTTAGCCAAAAAATAAAGTGTTTTCTTTGCTAACAGGTATACCAGAGAGGCAGGGGTTCGCTCTCTGGATAGGAAGTTCGGGGCCATCTGCCGAGCAGTTGCTGTCAAGGTGGCAGAAGGAGAGCATAAAGAAGCCAAGTTGGACCGTTCTGATGTGGCTGAGGGGGAAGGTCAGTGACCTGGAGTCGCTCTCGGGTGGGTGGCGGGGCATGAGTGGCAACAAGGTTGGGCGTGGAGCTGCGGCACGTGCTCGGCCCCTGGTCGGTGTGTCACTGAGTGGGTAGTAACCCCACGTGTGACGTGTTTTATCTGGAGGATTCCCTCTAACGAACAGCACAGCATTTCTGCTGGAATCATGCTCAGGACTAATGCCTGAAGGGTCCGCTTCTCCAGACGTGTAACGAGGCTGAGCTTCGTGCACGGGCTCCGGCGTTCTCCCTTTTCCTTCTGACTCAGGTGATTGGAAGTCTGTCGGTACTGCCCGCCCAGCAGCTGTTAGAGCAGCCCGACACGGGTGTCCACGTGCCGCCCGCAGGGTCTGCCCACGGACGGCTTCGAAGGTGACCATCTGCTTTCCCAGACATTGTCTTTGACAGCCACACAATTTAAATGTAAATAAGTGGTTTTTTCTTTAAAAAGGTAATGTGGAGGTGGCGACAGGCAAGGAAAGGGAGGGGCCCTGTTACTAGAATTCAGCGAATGGGCCTTGTTTAGGGCACCCACTGAGAAAGTGTTTTATTCCCTGCCCCAGTCCTGCGTGGGGTCTCAGTACATCATGTTGCTGCACGGCTCGCCCAAACTTGCTCTCACACACGTGGCTCGAGTAGATGGGAACCCGAAATTTCTCTCCTGGCGAGGCTACGCATGAGCTCTTCTGCCACATGCTCAGCCCTTCCCGGAAGGAGCCTGGTGCGTGTGGTTGCAGAGCCGGCGTCTGCCACGGGCTCGGGAGTGTGTGCACTCAGTGTCCCTGCTCTCCGTCCTGCTGCTGATCCCAGCGCACTGCACGGCGGTGTCCTGGGGAGGCAGGAGAAGCTCGGCCCCGCGCCCCTGGGCCCCTGTTCTCCAGGGCGCGCACCGCCCATCTTCCCGTGGATTGGAGAGGGGCCGAGCCCCGCGTGTGGGGAGCAGGGGCGGGAGTCCTGAGCGCTCATCGTTTCTGACAGACTTGTACGTTCTTGGGCTTCAGTTCTCCTCCTCACCCATTTTCAGCAGTTACCTCCAAACCCTGAGCCTTTGTGGGATCCCACGGGCAATGCCCCGGCCCCGCAGACACTGGGGTCCACCCCCTCTGGCCTGCTGAGTGTATGACCTCTCCTCCATCCGCTTTCTGTTTCCCAGAATGCCGCCAGCACCTCTTATCAGCAGTTGCCTTCATCTTACTCTTTTCCTCCTTGCGTTTGTCCTGGTTTTATTTCTTAGTTGTCATTTTAATGGAGAAGGACTTTAAAGATAAACACGTGTTCAAACCACTATTTTCGAAAACCTGAATTGTTAAAAAATGCCATAGGTGAGTGAGAACCTATGAAGCGTTGACTCACTGGGGGTGGGAGGACGGGAGAAAAGGGGAAGGGGAGCGAGAGGTACAGACTTCCCGTGGTGAAGGGCGTCCCGGGCTGTGATGGGCGGCGCGGGGCGTGGGTGCGTAGTGCTATGGTGACTCTGGTGGCAGGTGGGTACTGGACTCACTGTGCTGAGCCCTGTGTCAGGCACCGCGTAATTCGGCACGTCGGCTGTAGTTAAAAATAAAATTGAAAAGAAATTTCTGAGAGCCAGATTTTTAAAAAAACTAGAATCACTGTGTAGCTGGCAGTGACCTTAGGGAGCTGAGGTATTTTTCCCTTTATTATTTCCTTACGATTTTTTTTTTCTTTTCTCCAGTTTACTTTTTTGTAAGAATACACATCCAATACACTTGACATACAAAATTATCAATCGACTTTTTTAGTCATTGCTCAGTTACAGCCGACGTATAGTGTCATGTTAGTCTCAGGCGCACACCACGGTGGTTGGGTGTGAGCGTCCTTATAGAGTGGTCACCCCACAGGTCTCCCTTTCTGCCCTTCCCGTGTGGCAGGCCCACACCCTCTGGATTTCCCCTTGTCGCTCGGAGCATATTCCCTTTGTGCTGTGGCCTCAAGCAGCCGAGCCGACGTCTTTCTGGGAGGAGGGCAGGGAGTTCACGCAGGCAACTCGTTTGAGAATTGTGTTTCGGATTTAGATGATGTGTTTTTGATGATGATACATTCAGAGGGTTTGATGTCAAAGGAAACTTGGTAGTTACACAGTGCGTAGTGTGGGCGTTGCTGATAATGTCTGTGATCGTATTGGCTGTTTCAGGATAACCCAGAAATGTTCAAGCACTTGTTCAGACAGCTTGTGAACGGTGTGAGAGCATACACTTTTCCAGTTAACATTCATCCGTTTGCTTTTTAATCCATGATTCACAGAAAAGATCTTAAATGATAATACAGTTAAGCTTATTTGGGTAGTTAGATATTACCCAGGACATCCAGATGATTAGATAATTAGGATAAATAGTTTTCCCATGAGGATAATTTTGGTTGTAGTTGTTACTGGAGGCTGTGGACTCCACGCTGGTCTTAATATTGTAAGATACCACTGAGTTACTCTAAGTGACTGTCCTCCAGATTTTAGCAAGATAATCCTAAGGAATCCTGAATTGATGTCTTGTGACCTCAGCCAACCCAATGGATGAGTTTCTACAAAAGGTCCTTATTAGTGTGTCATGCCATAGAGTTCAAATGGAGCTAGCTTAAGTAACTGAAAGTTTCTCATTAAGAAATGAATTATGTAAAATGAAAGTATAGTTGTTTTAGAAATTTCAAGTAATGCAGTGAAGGAGTTATTTTTAGTGTTGAAAATATTGCTGGCCTTAGAGTTACTGCCAGGAAAAAAGTAATGTCTGGCCACGAGCTTCAAAACAGGAGAAACCTCCAGTATATGAAACTCACTCTCCGGAGGAGGCCCAGAAACCTGCTCTGCGTGAACAGTCTGTCTTCGTATTTGTGGGGTCTTAACTGACATTTAAGCAGAACAGACACACATAGTGGAATTTAAAAGGCAAGTGGGATAATAGGGAGACACTAGCTGGTCTCTGTTAGAGGGGCGTGTTGGTGGTCTTGGTCACTTGCCTTGAAGTACGGAGTTGTCTCATGCAGGCAGTGTGCCTGTGCCTCATGAATGTTATCGATGTATTCTGAGTTGCCTGTTTCCTTTTGGTGGCGTTAGTTGGGTCAGGAGATAAAAGGATGTGCCTCAAGTTTTATTCTGCTTTTTGCTGCCTTTCACCAAGGACAGGCAGGTGCTCCTGTATTGCATTTTGCATTCTCGGTTGCTGCTCTGTAAGGAGGGAGGCCAGTGCCCATTTCTTCAAGTACTCAGGTACCACGGGTGTCTGCTAACTTCTAGCAAGGTTTTTTCCACAAGAACTAGCCTCAGCAAAGAAGGATTTTATTGCAACCAACCCTTAGAAAGTTTCTCAGAATATGGAGCACTCTCAATTATTTTTGAAAAATAATAATATTTATTAGAGAAGCTACATTAAATGTAATGAACCTCATGATGTTAGTTTTTTTATTATTCTCATAGAAGTCACCTGAAAAACTGGTTAGAAGTAGAGGGACAAAATTAACACAAATTCAACAATTATTCATGAAGTATGTCAGATGTCATTATAGATAAGCTTTTTAAATGTGCCTTAAAGCACTACTGTGCTTATATTATGGAGAGCTCAGATAAACACTTATGGGAAAATTGGATTAAACTGGCTAACTGCTGGCAGGACAGTGGGTACTTGGGCCAGTGGCAGCATCGCTCGGCGTTTGCAGAATGACTGTTAACTCAGAGAGCCTTGATGTCTGGTAGTGGAGGTCTTCCAGCTTTGTTTTAAGATTGCTGTAGCTATTGAAGGTCCTTTGAATATCCATATAAATTTTGGAGTCAGCTTGTCAGTTTCTACCAGTAAGTAAATAAACAAACAAAGCCTCCTGATATTTTTATTATAATTGCATTGAATCTAAATCACTTGGGGAGAATTGACAATCTGATGTTACCAAGTCTTATAATTGATGACTACCTTTATTTAAGCGTTAATAAATATTTTGGGGTTTTTTGGTTGGGTTTTTGTTTTTTGTTTTTTGGTGGGGGGTTGGGGGTTGCTTCCCTAAGTGGGACTCGAACCCATGTCGTGGTGGTGAGAGCTCCAAAGCCTAGCCACTACACCACCAGGGAACCCCAGTGTTGTGTTTTAATAGTTTTCAGTGGTGTGCTTTTCCATATTTTTTCTTTAGATAAATTCCTAGTTATTTGAACTGTGTGTGTGAGTTACTGTCACTAGTATTTTTAATTATTTACTAATTCCTTTTGTTGCTAGTATATGGGAGTACCATATTGACTGTATCCAGCACACTTGGCAGATTGACTAGTTCTAACTGTAGATTGTTTTGGATTTTCTGTGTGTTCTGTCAATCACATATATAAATAATGTCCTTTCTGATGATCATACCTTTCGTTCCATTTCTTCCCTACTGCACTAGCTGGGACAGCCAGGGAAGTGTCAAGTAGAAATAGCGATAGTAGACGAAGTAGGCAGAACAGGCCTGTGAAGAAATCACCAGCCATCATAGCCTCATCACACCTAGTCGATGATCATAAAATCCCGGATGGAAAGGGTTCTCAAAATGGCTGTCTGGTTTGATTCTGATTTCATTCTAAGTCCCCTTGCAGCATTCCTCAGTGAGCACTGTGCCTGGCCTGTTTGGCTCTGTCATCAGACGCGTGTTTATAAATTGGTGCTTTCCCGGCCCGTAGGGACATGGAAGCTGCGAATTGGAAAAGGGGCTGAGTGGTTGGATGGTGTGAGTCATAGGGAGTACGATTTGATGTCCATGAAAACATGCCTACCCTCATGACAGTCCCCCGGGCCCCTGCTGGCCACAGGACATTGGGCTCGCTGGACCAGAGATCCTGTTCGCTGACAGTTTCTACAGTTCAGCCTGGATCTCAGTTTAACAAGCTGCATTTTGACAGGTAGTGTTTTTCTGCTGTGTTGGCCTCGTGTGGGACAATGAAGTCAACCTGATGTGGTGGAAGAAGACAGGTGTAATTCCTTAGTTTTGTGCTATCTCCTTTTCAGACAACTTCGCAGTTACAAATACATCAGGTAGATGACGTGAACTTCACCGCACCAGCTCTCCTTCCTCAGCTGTAGCCGTCCGTTCAGGGGTCGTCACAGAGTCCCCCACACTCTGGGCCGCCGGCAGGGACGTGTTGGATGAGGAAGGCATCGCCACCCCAGCGGGCTGGCCTGCTGGGTGCCGTGGGCTCGGGCGCAGCACGCGCTCCACCTTTGCGTGTCTGCCCCATGCGTGGTCCTCGCTTCCTGGGCCGGCTCCCCTCGTAGCTCTCGGACCCGGTTCTCTGGGAGCATGCGTCCCATCGGGCTCCTCTCGGGACCCTTTGCTGCAGCTTCCCGCCGTTGACTTCTCCCACCCTGAGCTGCTCTGGCACTTGTTTTAAGTGTGGCTCCTTTGTAACGCAAACAGGAGGCTGCTCCTGCAGCAGAACCCAGCGCCTTTGATCCGTGCCCTGACCTGCTGTCAATGCCCTTCTTACACTGATGGGAAGGAGGAAGTAACCTCTGCACTTTGTGTAACTTTTGCTAAATTCTTTTGTCTTCGACTTCTTGAAGCAGTCTTCTGGTTCTTGCAGGATCTTTTAGATTTTGCACTGCTTCTCTAGTGGCTGGGTAACAAGTTACCCCCAAACACAGTACACTAAAGCATTCACATTGATCTCTCACAGTACCTGTGATTCAGGGGTCCTAGAGCAGCTGAGCTGGGTGGTTCTGGCCCAGGACCGCTCATGAAGTTACAGTCAAGGTGTCGGCCGACTGGGGGTTCAGTTCAGGGAGAGTCTGCTTCCAAGTTCACTGACAGGGTGCTTAGCTGATCTTGGTCCCTTGCTGACCACTGGCCAGAACTTCAGTTCCTCACCACGTAGGCCTGTTCCTGGGCTCACGACGTGGCCGCTGGCTTCCCCCAGAGAGTGATATGTGAAAGGGAGAGACACAGAGAGCTCAAGACAGCCACGATCTTTTATAATCATCACTTCTGTGCCTCTTGATGGGCTGTCAGGGGAGAAAAGCTCAGTGGGACCCACAGGCAAATGAGTGCTTCTATAGCGACAACTGAGACAGCCTTTATTTGTCAGCATTTAATGTGAATTTTGTTGATGGTTTTTTTTTTGTTTTTTTTTTTTTTTTTTTTTTTGGTTGATGTTCTTGTTTGTTTTGGGTTTGGGACGTAAAAACTGTTAGCTGTCTTCAGTGAAGCAAGCGTAAGTGGGTATTTTCTACTACTTGGTTTTAGTTACATATAAATGTCCTCGGACATTTTAACCCAAATCCCTTATCTTCTTTTATGGCTAGAGTTAGAACAAAAAAGGAGGAGTAATTTTGGGTGTGTGCCTCTGAACCCAAAACCACAGACCAGATGCTTTGGCTCTTTTTTTGAGATTGTTATTATATAATGCTAGTTTCTGAAGAAATGCCTGCGTTTGGTGGCAAGAGGTCTTTACAAACACAGTGTGACAAGTCACAATTTTAGGAGTATTATAGGGGCTGAATTTAAATTGGCCTACATTTTCCTAATCTTTCCTAATCTTCAACAGCATAACTTTGAATATTTCTATTTATTTGTATAGAATGTGCAGCTTTAAAAGGTATAGCAGTTTACTTGTCATCAGAGTCTACGACACTTAACTGTCCAAAGGACTTCTCTCAGCCAGCGCTGAAGTCTTTGCTGTTGAACAGCATCCATCCAGCTCGGGCTGATTTCTTACCAAAGACCCACCAGGTCGCACAGATAGAGCTTAGAAGCTTTCATTCAGTTTTGCAGTTTCAGCATTTAAATGGTTGCTTCCTCTGTTCGTGCTTACCTTTGCTTTGCTTGCATTGGTGTTTCAGGGCTAACCAATGTGTCTGGCAGAGGAGCTAAGGCTGACTGCTGGGGAATGGACTTGAGAGCAAGTTTTAGTTTAAGGCACCAGGCTGGCTGGTTCTAAACACTTTGAGGGTTAATGGGGTTCTGTTCCAACTCATGGGATTCTGCAAACCAGGATTACAAAATAGTTAAATCTAGAGATAAGACTTTCTGTGAGAAATCCTTTGCACTTGTAGGGATATTGGACGGCAGGCTGTGTCGAAACATCTAAAAGCAGGTGATGTGCTGTTGAAATGAAAACACCATTTGGCACCCGCTGCCAGTGGTGTGAAGGTGTGATGGGTGTCCCTCTGTGACATTCACACTGACTCACTCGTGGTTCCCTCATCAGCACCGGCCTAGTTTAAGAGAGATTCATTCGCCTGTGTAGACTGGAAGCAAGCTGCACTGTGGTGAAGGAAAACCCTCCTTACGTGCTTGGTGTGGTAGCAGCCAAACATTTGTGTAAACTCTGTTTTGGGACAGGACAGTCAAATAGTCACGGTTCCGCTTAACGAGTCACATAGGAAGATGCAGTGGCTTTTGGGTGCCACTGTCATATTATAAAAAGCAGCCTTTTGAGTCACCAGATAGTAAAAGATACTTAACTTTTTAAAATATTATAAATGGTCTGTGCATTTTAACTGCTAATCACAATAATTCTCCAAGACTATTTTCTAATATAGGAAATAAGATTTATTAATGCAAAAAAGTGGGAGACGGGAGTGCAAGCCCCTTGGTGTGGTACAAAATTAGGATCCTGTCTCTTAGACCCTTGTATGTTATAGTGATTCATTTAATCAGTGATTCAGCTAGCATTTACTGAGCACTTACTACATGCCAGGTTCTACGCTGGGTTCTGGGAAACAGGTGGAAGAGAACTGCTACCAAATAGGTAGGTAGTTCACCGGGGGAGGTGAATATATAAACCAGTAATACTGAGGTGTGGACTAATGATGGTTTTTAAAGTGCTGGGGAGGCAATGACTTGATCTTTGAAAGCTTTACTTTATTTATTATAGATATTGTACATTTTTTAAATGCTTTTTAGTAAATTGAGACAAAATGGTCATTCACTTACATCTCAAAATTAATTTTAGTGGATAAATGGATGGAAAAAATGTTTTTCAAGTACTCTGATCTCTATTTTCATCAATAGGTAAGTGTTACTAAACTCGAGAAATGGTTCAAATCATAATTTCCATCTTTATCTCAATAGTTACTATGTAGCAAAATGTTTTAGTAGGTGAGCTTGGGAAAAAAATTGCATTTGGTAATGTTAAGGTTGTTTTATCAGCCCCAAAATAATGAAGAAAATATTGGCAAAAAGTCTCTTGCTAGTGTGAAGGTTTTTTTGGGCGTTTGATCCACAGGGTTCTCCTTTAGCTAGTTCCTTAAAAACAAAAAAAAAATGCAGACTGTAAATATGCAGACACACACGCCTTCGCCCTGCCCGGGGACTTGAATCGCGGTTGGATTTAGCACGCTTCCTTGGCCGGGAGCTGGTTTTCTGGAAAAGACTAGCCTGTGACTGGCAGCACAGATTTTACGGTTGGAAACGTTCGGGTTTTTCTGATTTGTGTGTAAAATACTCTGTCTCCCCTTCCTGCCTTCCCAGGAGAAGGCTCTCGGATGCACTGTGCCCGTGGTCGCTTTGGCCCTGGGGCACAGGCTCCTGTGTGCTACCTTGTAAGAAGTGACCAAGCCACTTAGAAGCACAGCATCTCAGCTCACTTTTTAAAGTAGACTCCGTTTGAGGGGAAAACGCAGTCACTTTCGTGACTGCAGCGACACAGACCCCTCCTGCCTGAGCAGGTCCGGCCCCACGCGCGCCTCCCGCCGCGCCTCCCGCCTCGCCTCGCACGCGCGCCTCTCGCACGCGCGCCTCCCACGCGCGCCTCCCGCCGCGCCTCCCACGCGCGCCTCCCGCCGCGCCTCCCGCCGCGCCTCCCACGCGCGCCTCCCACCGCGCCTCCCGCCGCGCCTCCCACGCGCGCCTCCCACGCGCGCCTCCCGCCGCGCCTCCCGCCTCGCCTCGCACGCGCGCCTCCCACGCGCGCCTCCCACGCGCGCCTCCCGCCGCGCCTCCCGCCTCGCCTCACACGCGCGCCTCCCACCGCGCCTCCCACCACGCCTCCCGCCTCGCCTCCCACGCGCGCCTCCCACGCGCGCCTCCCGCCTCGCCTCGCACGCGCGCCTCCCACTGCGCCTCCCGCCGCGCCTCCCGCCGCGCCTCGCACGCGCGCCTCTCGCACGCGCGCCTTGCACACACCGTCCAGCGACCCACCTGCGAGTGGCACCTTGCTCCTACTTCAACATTCAGGAGCCCAGTGTGGCCAGATTAGGCTTTTAAGGAAAATTCTAAATTAATTCAGTAATAATTCTGTTACATCATTAACTTTACAAATTAAAAATGTTAATGTTTACTTGACGAAATCAGCATTATTAAAAACAGTAATTTTTGGCAAATCCACTTAATGGTTCAGTATTTTGGGGATTTGTCATTTGCCCACAGAAGTCCTTAAGCTTTAAGAATTAAATAGCCCCAGCGCAGTTTAGGTCAGGAGACCACGACCGAGCACCTGCTGTGTGTCAGGCCCCGACGTGAGCTGGGCCGGGAGACGCGTGTTCATCTTGCCTGACTGTCCTGCTACAGGTGAGGGACCTGGGGCCCAGCGTGTTCCCGAGACCGTGCTCCGGAGTGTGACAGCAGTCTGGGGTATCACTCCTCCCGCGTGAAAGGCACTCCAGAGCAGGGGGCCCACAGGGAGAAAGTGTGTCTTGAATGCAGCTCTTACAAGCTAGGGATTTGCTTAGTATGTGCGGAAATTTGGAAGGGTTATAATTACAGCAGTGATTTAGAAAAACTCATTTACAAATAGTGAATAAAGTGGATAGTGAGAAAGCTAGATAGAAACACCAGATTAGTAGTGGGCTATTGGATAATTCAGACAAGAAGGCTAGTTGTCCTTTATCACCTTGCTGGAATGTGCTAGACTCTTCTAAGCGTTTAACGCGCATTCACCGAGTTAATCCTCTAATGACCCAACAGCCTACCCTGTAACGTCTTGACTTTCACCCCATTTTACAGATGAGAAAACGAGGGTACAGGAGGTCAAGTAGCGTTGCCAAGGTTCACAGCTGGCTGATGTCAGTCAGGATTCTAAACTCCCTTTTCACCCTCTTTAATAGCACTTTATTACTTTTAAGAATACACTTCAGAATTACTTGTAAAGAGAATTTTACTACATGAAATATAATAGTAATATATGAGAGCTGTCCGGGAAGCATCCGGCCCTTGTCGAGAGAACGGGAACGGTTGCGTGGCTGGATGCTTTCCGGACCGCCCTCGTGTGTCATGGCATAGGGCGGAGTCTCAGGTCTTCTGTGTTGTTGGGGTTTTTTCTTTCTGTTTTTCTCCTCTTACATATATTCAGTGATTCCCAGCCGTGGTGTGACCCGGGGACACGGCCCTTGGGGCAGGGGGCTGGAGGAATCAGGTTGTGGAGCCTTTATCTCCTAATGGAAGGGGCTGTGGAGTAAGACTCGTAAACGCAGTTCCCCTCATGTACACGTTCAAGGTCTGAGCATCATTCAGTTCTCCCAGCACCTCTCTCAGCCGACTGCGCTTGTTATAGTTGTGCTGATTGGAAAACCAGCTACACGGCGGGAAAACAACTTTCTTCAAGGCCAACTAGGAAGCCAGAGCCAGAGTGGGAGACTGTTGTCACATTCATCGTCATAACTCAGGGAAGAACTTCTGTTTAGTTAGTGGTTACATTCATTCTTACATATATTTATATTTTGTTGTATTAGCAGAACTCATGCCGCGTGAAATTGTATACCTCCGTCTTCCCTCAGTTTGACAATGTTTCAAAAGAATTTTCTTGAATTACTTAAACACACTGGGGAAGCAGCGTTAGTGGCGATGTGTACCCCAGTTTACTGCACCGTGTCCCCAGAGTCAAGTCCTTCATCAAGTCTGCCATTGGTCATTACAGGTGGTCCCGCAGTCAGTAACGATGTCGTCTGTTGTCTGAACAACAGTTGTCCTCACAGACAGGTTCCTGCAAAATACAGTCTCTGGGTCTGCGGTTTTGGATATTTGGGAGGCTTTCACTATGCTGACACATGGCTTTCCTGAAAGATTGAACCGATTTGTATTTTCATAAGCAACAGCATTTGAGAAGATCTCATCACCTTTTTTAACACTGATCTTTGTGATTTCTTAAACTTGTTTACTAGTTACTTTACTTTGGTAACCAGAAAATGGTTTCCTGCTTTTAATTAAACTTTGCTTTGTGGTGAAATCAGGCATTTATTTATGTGACTACTAACCATTTGTTAAGAGCCACTGTTTTGCCCCAGAGAAGGACAAGAAGAAAAAGTTACAGTTCAAGTAGAAAGATCTGCGGACAGGGTCCGTGTCATGCTGAGACATTGAACTTTTAAGTCGTTCCTATTTGCCGGGCCTGGAAAAATGCGTCTTGCCTGACTCCTCTGGGCTGGGACAAGGCCAGCAGTGAGTGCTGGGGACTCTGCCTCTGACCCTCCTGACGAAGGAGACGCCCTGGCGCTAAGATGATGTTTTGCTGGTGGTTTTAATGAGGAATCGGTGTGTGTATTCTGTGAAAATCGTGTATTTCCGTGCTCTCCCTGCATGTCACACAAGGCCCGTGGGTGATTCTGAAACTCCAGAGCTTGCCTGTCTTGCCTGATTAGCTGGCATCATTTGTGACTTAAGATTTAGTTCTCTAGGCTTGTGTTCTAATGATGGAACATGTTGAAGCACTCATTAGTTCTTAAGTTTAGTGAATTTTTCATAACACAGCTGCTGCCTAAAGCCTGGGGTAACCTGCCATCTTTTATACGAGGAGGTCTAGGTACGATAAATGGCCCTCCCCACCCCAGCTCCCTGCGTGCTCCAAGCCCTGGGAAGGACACTAGGCATCCTAAAGCCGCAGTTACGTGAGAGGGGCGTGGCTCTCCCCCCGCCCCACCTCCTCCCGTGATGGCGGAGGCCAGGCTGGCAGCCGCAGGAGGGCCGGGAGAAGCCCATCGCAGAGCAGGCGGGCTGAAGAGCCACACGGCCCCTGCATTGGCCGCCGTCTCAGAGGCCTTCCTCCGTCGGGCCCAGTGACCACAGATAGACAGGGTTTATCTTTCTGTGCACGAATGTTAATGAAGCAGTGACACCTGCTTTCTCTTTGGCTCAGAGATCTACACAGTAGCCAAACTGATGGTTGGAGGGCCTCCCCGCCCCAGTCACGGCTCAGATATGCTGCAGATAGAGCTGATGGGTGACCCTGCCATTCCCACAGCTGGGGAGTAGCCCGGTAACGGCTAGATTTTGTGAAACTGACAAGTGCCATACAAAGTCAGAAAGATCAGGGGGGACATCCTGGATTCTGGCTGAGCCAAACGTTGAAAGTTCAGTGGCATTGCGGAGGTAGGACTGTGAGAATGCGTGTAACTCGGGAGTTCCACGCACGGTGCAGTCTGCGAAGGACGCTCTTCCGCGCACACAGGAGCCCTGCAGAGCCGGGCAGTGAGAGGCGCCCGTCAGGTAGGCCCCCCCCGTGGCAGGGAATGGGAGCGGCCTTCTGTCCCCTCTCCTGTCCCATCGCTTGGGATTAAGTCCTAGAGAGGAGCCAGTGCATAGGGCCCAGCAGGAGGCAGACTAAGAACCCCTCATCCTGAAGGTCACGCCAAGGCCATAACACACGGAGTCACTTAGGACATCTCTAGTTATCGCTGGCGTCTAACGCTACGGTCTAATATGACCAAACCTACTCAGTAATCACTTTTAGAAGGAAAGGAGTTAGTGTAAAATCGTTCTTTTAACTTCATATCAGAATGCGAGGATCATAGCAATATTAAAATAAATCATGCAACGCGCAAACGTGCACTGCAGAACTGTACACCTGGAACCTATGTCATTCTTGGTAACCAGCGTCACCCCCATGAGTCTAACAATTTAAAAAACGTGGAAAACTGAAATAAATATATTTAGATGTGCAGTGTGGGCTGACTGCCACTGCTGCATGTTGTGTGAACAGTGAGCATTTCCAGAAGGAAGGGTGCAGGGAAAAGCGTGATGAAGGAAGGGCAGGACTTTACGCACCAGTGAGGCAGCACCAGAGCTGGGAGAACTGGGAGAATTCCCGCACCGCTGGGGAGGAGGGCGAGTGGGGCCACGTAGTTCCCACGTGTGTGAAACCTCTACTCGGTTTAGGCTTCTGGCTGCTGACCTGAGTAACGTTTTTCTTTACGCAAACCGGAATCACACGGGCCCTCGGAGGCGGCGGGCTCCGGGGTCAGTGGGTCCCTGCTCCCCGTATGTTGGGGTCAGACCCCGCGAGTCAGTACTCTGACAAGCTGTCCACACAGCTTGGCTCTGAGGCAGGTGAGGAACTAGTCCGCTATTACTGGGATTTCAAACCAGTCCCCACATCCTCTTATCTAACTGGATAAGATCATCTTGGAGTGGAGCTGTATGTTTATAAAAAGAGGTGTCGCTTAAACAGATTCTTTCAGGAAACGGGACACTTGATGGGACCCCTCTGAAGAGGGAACTTGAAAGTTTGGGTTCTGTTGCCCGAACAGAACTGTACAAGGTAACCTATTACTCAACCCTTCGATATCTGTCCTCCAAAAGCTGTTAGGTGCACAGGGCATCGTTCCTGGCTAAGGAACATAATGGTTAAAGGGACAGCAAGGTCACTGCCCTCCTCGAGCCTCCACTTTAATGGCGGAGTTAGATGACAATCCAGTGAAACTGAATGGACACGGCGAGGCATTACGTCATCCGCACGGGGCTCTCTCAGGCGGAAAGACCAAGTCTTCCGCCTGAGTCCCACAGGTCCGCGGGCGGCTGTGTGTGCCTTAATCAGGGCACACGGCGACTGGACCGAAGCCCACTGTGCTTCTGCTGGAGATTTGCTGCTAGCGAACGCTCACAGCTGCAAATAACGTTTTCTCTCTCAGGTTGCAGAGAGCACGTCTTAGAAGACACAAAACCGGAATCTCTCAGTGACGCCACCGACTTGGCTCTCCCACCGGAAATGCCGATTCTGATCGATTTTCACGCTCTGAAGGACATCCTTGGGCCCCCGATGTACGAATTGGAGGTGATCATTCTCATTGTTTTGTTTACTCTGGTGGTGTTTTGAATGGATCAGGGGAGAAGTAGAATTGGGTATTCTGGCGTCTGAATTGGGCCTTACAACTGGAAACTGGTTTTGTCTGGGTTTTGAGTCTTCGTGCTTAGGTGACAGATGACATGGCTTCTCAGAGCCCCTGGCCACGGCCCCTTTCTGGACCTTATGTCCTCCCCCCAGTCCCTTGTCAGGACAGTGTCCCTGGCTCCTCCTTGGATGCTCTGTGTTCTGCGGTGTGCGCTGTGATTAGGGACTCCTTGTGTTGTCACAGGCGTGGGGGAAGGACATGGGGGACAGCCTCGAACCAGATAACAGACACACAAGCTCGCCACGGCCTCAGCCTGCTGTCGCGCAGGCCCGGGTGCCTCTTCCGGGAACCTGTCGTCTCTTGGTTAGGAGTTCCTTCCGGGTCAGACCCGCGTGCAGCTCGGGCCCCAGTTCCACCGCCCTCCCCACAGGACGGAAACAGGCCCCGTGCCGAGGCCCCGTGCCGGGCTTTAGAGGGTGCTTCCGTGAGCTTTGCCGGTCAGCGACTAGAACCCTGTTTTATACTCCTGAACGTAGCACCTGTCTTCAGAAGCTTTGTCATCACCTCCCTGTCTGGTTAAGGAAAAACGATCTTCGGAAGAGAAATGATAAACCGTGCAGAAGGTAACGTCTCCCTTAACACTGCCGTCACTACCAGCGGGGACGGTTTTCCTCAAGTCTTAGGCATGAGGAGGGGAGTGGTGGTCGCCCGCTTCTGAGCTGGTCATTAAAGCTAATGAGTCTCCGTGAAGCTCAGTGGCAGGAACAGAAGTCACTCCCGACAGTAAATCTGGTCTTGAGCAGTACGATCAGAGGCATTGTTTCGGTTACTGGCATTCTTAGGTTATCGTGGATTTAAACTTTGCAGTGTTGAAATAAATGAAGCAAGACTTTTCTGGTTGAGAAAGTGAGCAGAACCTGCGTAAGAGGGCGGTGATTTCGCCAGCAGACGTGGGGACACTCCCGCCCCCCGCATGTCCCACGAGCGCTCCTCCGGCTCTCAGCTCTCGGGGAGCGCGGCCTCCCGCAGCCGCGTGGGAAGGAACCGGAGCGACACAGCGGAACGGGGTTGGGGGGCGGGCGTGTGCTGTGCGGGGCCCCCTCCCGGCCCTCGCTGCTGCTGTTGCTGGGTTTGCGGGCATCGCAGACGTTCTCGCAGCGTGGGCGTGGAAAGAGCCAGAACAGAAATGAGGAATTGTGTGGATACTACTGAGCAGCGCTGTGTGGTCACCACTGGAGAAACTCGTTTTCTCCTTCCCATAGCATCAGAGCCGCTCTCACCAGGGTGGTCTGCAAGGTGGATGCCAGGGGCTGTTTGCCCTTTATGAACAGCGTCTGGGAGCAGGAGGTCTGGGCCCTGGGGGTCTGAAACCTTGTGTTCGTCTTCTCCACGCGTGGGAGCACTCACCTGTCACCGGGGTTCCTGTCTCTGCCTCGTGGGCCCGTGACCAGCAGCCACAGGTCGCTGCGCCGCCCTGTGCCTGGGCATTTGCACCCATGGAGTCAGCATTGATGGACCATTTCGTCATCACCCGCGAGGCCAGCCTTGCTGGGGCTCTGCCGTCGTGCACAGGGAGAAAGCTGCACGCGGACAGGTGAATGGTGCGGGTTCACCGCGGGGCCGTGCGGGAGGCCCGCGCCCGGACTCCCCAGCCCTCCGCAGGTCCAGCGTTCCGTCCACTCCCCTGCTCATCAGACCAAGCGAATCCCGCCCTTTCCAGCTGAAGTGTGGCGGTTTTTTAAGCGGCGCCTGCTCCGTGTCACATCTGCATTTACATTTTTACCGACCACTGCTCTGCTGGGACGGGACCGGACCGGGTGGGCGGGGCGGCCACTTGCACGTGTGCGTCTCTCTTCGATCCATCCTGCAATTCTCGGTCACAGTGTCTTTCCAGGAACAGATGAGGGGGCGGGCGTAGGGTTTAAATAACTTGCAAGAAGGCACAACGTGTGCCAGAATTGATTTGGGTCCGAGCCCGACTGACCCCAAAGCTTGTGCTCTGTTGGGGACATTGGAGAAGGGCAGCCGCGGGCCACCTGGGCAGGTCTTCACAGGTTCGGCAGCGGCTGGTTTTGTGTCTTCCCTGTACTCCCAGGTAGAGACTCTGGAGGGAGAGGTTAGGCTGGAAGTACTGGTGTTCCCATGATGCATCAGGGGCCTTTGTGGCTTCAGTGCCTGTATCCTCCATGAAGGTGAAACGTCTAGGGTCTGTCATTTCTTCCAGAAAGTTTCGTTCGTTCGGTACGTGGGTGCTAAGGCCCCGGTGTGTGCCGTGGCAGTCCAGCAGTAGACAGGCCAGGCCCGCTGTCCACCCGCACGGAGCTAACTTTAGCAGAGGAAGCAAACAAGTTGGCCAAGGACCATACGTGTGACTGATGCTAAACAGGGACAAGTAACTGAGCCGGGGAGCAGACGCTCCATGGCCCGTGAGACGTGCTGCGCGGGAGTGCTGGGTGGGCTTGCAGACCGGTTACAGTCTGGAAGCCATCGGGGCACGCCGGCCTCGGGCGGGGCCAGCAGGGCGTTGCGTGGTGCTGCCGTGGCTGAGGTGGAATGGTGGCGGAGGGAAGAGGGTCGTGAAAAGGACACTGAAGGCTCCATTTTGAACATAAACACCAGGTGGCTGTGCGGCGTCTGAGCAGGGAAGTGGGGTCATGCAGACCTGCTGCTCGGGGAGGTCCGGGTGGAGGTAACAACAGAGTCGTCAGAAGATAGAGGATCGGGGCCCAGAACTGTCGGGACCACCACAGGAAACTGTGTGGAGAGAGCCACTGGCCGGGGTCAGGCCCTGAAGGACACGCACAGACGGGTGACAGGGGACAGGAACCCTCACAGATGACAGCAGCAGGTGGGAGGGACAGATGTCTGCCGCTGTGCACCGGGCTCGACTGCATGGGGCTGCTCGGTCACCCTGACGTGGGTTCGCGGGGTGTGGGGGGATGGGGCGGGGGCTGGGGGTGTAGCCAAGAGGGGGAGGCGGGGAGGGGGAGGTGGTGAGTGGGCAGCTCTCCTCAGAGGGGTGGCGGGGACGAAGGACCTGAGGGAGGGCTCTGGGAGGGACGATGGAGATGGGAGGGAGTGTTCTCAAGTGGAAGGCAAGAATAATCCAGAAGAGAGAGCAGGACTGCGTGGCTGGAGGGAGAGGTCTTTGGGACAGTGACACGGGACGGGGCCCAGAAAAAGGTCTGCAATAAGGACGCCCTGCGGGCGGGGGTGGGGGGAGAAGTCCTGGAGAAGGGTGAAGAGTGAGTCACTTCCAAGGACAAGGCTGTCACGATGGCGCCAAGGGAAAAGTGGGACCAGGGCAGGGCCGGCCCACAGTGAGGCGCTGGCGGGTTGGAAGGGCTGGAGTACGGGCAGCGCACTGCTGGCAGGCAGGTGTCGGAGGCCGCGGGGCTCCCCCGGGGGGACCGGCCGGGACCAGGGAGGCCGAGCTGAGGACGTGTTTAGCGAGCAGGGACGAGCATCTGTGTCCGCTGGGGACAGCAGGACGGCAGCAGGACGTGGGTGGTGACGGGCCGAGGGTTGTGCACGTGGGAGGGCGGCTGCGTGAGCAGGCTGGCAGCAGGGACGCCGGCGAGCCCGGAAGGTAGGATGGACGCAGCCTGGTGAGCGTGCGCCCCCGGCCGGCGCGGAGCGTGCCCAGGACGGGCGAGCTCCTGCACGTGAGCCCCCCACCCCCGCCGTGCCCGCTGCGCGCTAAGACTCCTCCCTGGAAACAGCTGCCCACAGCCACCAAAAAAGAAGTCCCTGCTGCTCGCACCAGCCTGACTCCGTGCTGCCCGTCCCCACCTCACACGACCCGCTCCTGTCGTGTGCTGTCGCTGAATTTGAGTCGGCAAAAGCGCGTCGGTCCCAGAAGTGTCACTGAGCTGGCGAACTAACAGTGAGGAGGAAGCGCTCTTCCTAACGAATTGTATCCCTTTAGGATTCTCTAAACAGTTTGGAAAATGGGTTGTAGGCACTTAGTCTAGATTTCACGTTTAGGAACAGCATTATAAGTCGCCTTTTCAAATCCAGCCAGGTTTCAAACAAGGTCAGACCCACTTAACAAAAGAAAGGAGCGCCTGTTTATCTCTGGGGTGACAGTCTTAAACTCACAGGTCGTAAATGTAGTGACACAGACCATCAGGACAAGCAAGCTCCGGCCTTTCCGGGATAAATTTAACTCTCGGCCTCAGGAAACCAGCCACCCAGCCAGCACGTGTCTGCGTTCTGTCCAGCCTGCTGCTACCCGAGACGGTCACCTGAGTATTCTTGGCTCCATTCATATTTTGTATTAAAGCCTCCGTATTGGCTTCTGACCACAGAGTCCTTATCTGAAGGTCACTGCCCTGAAAAAGAAGGGAAGAAGAGGCTGGCCATGCGGACTTCTAAAAGCCTCCTGAATAGAACACAGGAACAGTGACTCCAGGAGGGCGTGCTGCCGCCCAGACAGACAGACAGACAGACAGCCGGGTGCTCGAGGTGGGCGGACAGCAGCACAGTGTCGCATGGGGTCCCCACTGGGCGGTCTCCAGGCCCGGAAGGGGCTATTCAGTGCTGCCCCAGGGACAGGCTGGACCCCAGGACCTCTCCAGGGGCAACGCAGTTGGACATCCCCTTCTCTGAATGCCACTGAAGCAGACTCACAACTGGAAAAATCAAATATTCATGAATTCAAGGCTCAGGATCTCAGCACAAAGACATTAAAGATGTTGGCAGACGGGTACCTGCTGTGGTGACAGCCCTGGCAGGAGCAGGACAAGCGCTGCGTGAGCTGCAACGGGAACTAGTTCGTGGTGTGACCACCACCAACCGACCTGCACACACACCGCCACACCTGACAGCACAGGTGGGGTGCTTAGCGCCTACCGCTCTGGTCCCTGGGAAGAAGGCCCAGTCTTCAGCCCTTGGCACCTGCTGGCCTCTCCGCTGTGGTGGCTTCCTGGCTCTGCTCTGCCCAGCAAACCCCTACTCATATTTCAGACTCCACCCAGCCTCTCCCGGGACAGCGGCTGCAGCTCCCCAGACGGAACCCGAGCCTCTCAGGGCCCAGTGGCGACTCCGTCATCGTACTCCCCGTGCTGCAGTGTAATCGGCCCTCTGTCTGATGTCCTCAAGCCGTCTGCTAGCCCAGGGCTGCTCACTTCTGTGGCCCTGTGACATGACGTGTGGTGGAGACTGGCTCGGTGCAGGTGGGGTGCTGTCACCTGAATGTAACTCCGGACCCTCTGATGGGGCTGCAGTAGTAAGTGATGTGGTGAAACACCACCAAAACCAAGTGCCGGTTGAGGCTTGGAAGGAACACAAAGAATTGTACCGATTTACTATTGCAGTCAAATGTAATGTTTTTAGTTCATCAGAAAGGAAGAACAGTGTGAAACTGGCAGCGATTACTCAAATGCTGCGTAAACACTGCTGTCATTGAAGTGTTCGCACAACTGTAAGACGTATTCTGTTATTAATCAGGTTTTCATTAAATATTTTAAACGCTTTCTCAGCCTGCATATTTATACGAATGATAGAATTGTTACCAGAGACGTGGACCATTCCTTTGAAGGAGATTTAGTTATCAGGTGAGGAGACGGAAGCACGGGGACACCCCGTGGGATACCCAACGACAAAAGGAACTGGAGCTACCCCGGTGTCACTCGGATATCTAGTGCGTAAAACGTCTGAGCTTCATGCCTAGGCCGGTCTTTGGTGACTGCAGAAAGCAGTAATGGAATTAGAAACTGATAGGAAAGTGCAAGTAGATAAACAGTTTTGAAATTACTGTGTGAGTCGCTCATTAAGGTAATGGGAGAACGGCCTCATTCCGGAGCAGGAAAGGCGCGTGTGCACTCTGCGGGGCACGCGTGCGTACTTGACTCATGTCGTTTGAGGCTGGTGCTGTTTGTGCAGGTGCAGAGCCCGTGCCCTTGAAGAGTGACTCCGAGTCTGAGAATTCCGGCTTCGTTCCCCCTTAGGTAATTGCTGCTAGCCTCCATCGCACGTTCGTGCTCTTCACATCTCTGCCCGCGGGCGTTGCTGAGTTACAGGTTTGTCACTAGTCCCATCTCAGGTTAATGTTAGAAACTTACATCAAGTTAGGGAGTAAAACAGGAACCCCTGAATCCCCACCCCAACTGGACGTCATTACGCCATAGAGAGCTGACGGTTAGAAAACAACAAGCCTTGTGGACACCACAAACTGTTTCCTTTGCATGGTGACCTGTGTCTTTCTCCTCACGGAACTACACGACAGGCCCAGAGCTGAGGGGGTGAGGCCTGGGGCACGGTGTCGCTGAGCCAACACTACGGTGTGGCCTTCCCGGCCTCTCACTTGTCACATCAAGTCAGAACACTATTTTTTTATGATACAAAACCAACCGAAGACACAGGCTTTTGTGTTGACTACTAAAAAATAAGAGCCCAAGAGCTGCTATGGCTGCCACCCATGATTTTGGAGGACGTTTTAAAACCAGAGTTTTCCCCACCTAAGCCCCTAGGGAAAGGAGAAGCGCCAGCAGCCCAGCCCTTTAACCAGAAACTTGGGCGACAGCACCTGCTGCTCCATGATGAGAAAAAGTCCCACAGGTGAGAGCAGGGCACGTTGGACGGGGGCTGGCTCACAGGCCGTGCGCAGGGCCTGACTCAGACGGCTTCTGCAGGAGGAGACGTGGCGAGGCCCAAGGGTGCAGCGTGCGTTTGTGTAACCGCCTTTCTGCTGCCGGCTGTGCGCGCTCATGACTTGGATGTGGTCGCCTGTTGGGCAGAATCTCGGGTGGGTGACCTACCAGTTTGAAATGGCACTGAGGCAGCACCAGGGCCTCCGAGCACATGGGAAGGGCTTAGTCTCTGTGCACTGGCATTTCAGTGTCTCTGCAGCAAAACAAAGTAAGCCCGCGAAGCAGGTGAGTGAGGTCCGGGGCTTTTACATATCCCTTCACCCTCGGCCCCTGGAGCTAACACTTCCTAAATGTACGTTTAAAGGAAACATTCCCGATCACCGAAATGAAGGTGGGATCCGGAGTGTTCGTAAACGTGCAGCCACACGAGAGTGTTGAAGTAGACCAAACAGTTGTGTTTGTTCCCTGACCGGTAGGCGGCGTGGCGTTAGGGATCAGGTGAAAGTGCTTCAGGTAGCGGCCAGAGAGGGACTTCTGCTTGTCCTCCAGCAGGAGGCCGCACGTCTAAGTCAGGGGCAGTGGTGAGCACTTTGGAGTGTGGCTCAAATACAGACCCTTTGGGAAGGGGGACCCTTGCAGTTGGGTCCGTCAGCCAGAAATACTTTGGCTCTTGGCGACCGGTCGGAGCAATCATTTTCCTACTTTCTCTCAAGGTGTCCGAGCGCTTGAGTCAGCCGGGAGTCGCCATAGGTTTGGCTTGGACCCCCTTAGGGGGGGAAATCATGTTCGTGGAGGCAAGTCGCATGGACGGCGAAGGTCAGTTAACTCTGACCGGCCAGCTGGGGGACGTCATGAAGGAGTCCGCCCACCTCGCCATTAGCTGGCTCCGCAGCAACGCGAAGAAATACCACCTGACGAACGGTGAGTGGCCGGCCGCGGGGGGCGTGGCCGGCCGCGGGGGGGCGTGGCCAAGAGCCAGGGCGGGCCCTCCAGTCACAGTCCCAGGACGCAGATCGAGACGAGCTTTGACAGATCTTCCAGTCTGAGCCCCGTGGAAACTCTGGTTCCCACTCGAGGATTGTCTGGCGAGTGCTGAACTAGAAATGAATTCCAAGGCCTTGTTTTCAAAAAGAAAACAAAAGTTTTAAAAATCCTCCTGGGAATAGAAGAAAACTTCCAGACTGCACCCCTCCCCCCCCAACTCTGATTCTATTACCCATTAATATTTTGAAGGAGTGATTTACCCAAAACATTCATTTTTCTCTCTTGGATTTTCTTTCTTAGGAGAAAAAGAAAATAGGTTTAATCGTTCTACATTAAAATCCTTTTCTCCTTTTTAAAGCTTCTGGAAGTTTTGATCTTCTTGACAACACAGACATCCATCTGCACTTCCCAGCTGGAGCTGTCACCAAAGACGGGCCATCTGCTGGAGTTACCATAGTAACCTGTCTCGCCTCACTTTTTAGTGGGCGGCTGGTGCGTTCAGATGTAGCCATGACTGGCGAAATTACACTAAGAGGTCTTGTTCTTCCAGTAAGTATGAAGAAACCTATTTAGATGGTTTTTAAATTTTAATTAATCATGTCGTTAAGCATAAACAGTGGTTTGCCTCCTTCCCTTAGTTTTAAATACATATTAAATTTTTATACCTGTAACTAGTTCATATTTTTAAATTACAATCAGATAAAAGAAAACCTGGCAGTTTTTCCCCGTTTTCCCTTCTACTAAGAGTGAAGGCTCGCTAAGGGAAAGAAATACCTGCCTGGTCACCGGAATGCCAGGTGCTCAGGTGGAGGTCTGAGGCTTTGCTCTCGCCATAGCAGAGCAGCTGCTTTCACACTTGAAGCCCAGGTCTCACCTTCCCAGGTTCCTGGGGGGCCTCCTGTGCTCTGGAGATCACTCCGATGACTGTGGGTGGTAGATGGATGGAGGAAGTGTGGTGTTAAGTGGAAACTGTTAAATACTAGCCATTCCTACATGCTAAATTTTGAAAAAACTCCGTACCAGTGGGACCTGGGGCTCCTGTCCGTATGTTAAAGTACTTATAAAAACACTGATAAGACACATAGGACGTGGGGGAGCATTTAGGACTAAGTCACCAGTCACCTGTACTAGTCAGTCTACAAGATGTTGCAGGTTCATAGCAAATGGGGGGTTGGGGGTGGAGATGTTCTTTATTCTTAGAACATCTTTATTTTAGGAGGTAATGGTGAAAGTCGGTCACAGAATCACCAGTTAAGATCACTAAAAATGCTCTCAGTTCCCTGTTTGTTTCAAGTCAACCAGAAGGTAACGTTCTAAACCCTGTTTATTACGATGCATCTGTAGGTCTGTGCTCAGCAGGGACAGCTAACCTGTCTGTACCTCAGGAGCTATGACATTGCAGGTCATAGTAGCTGTGCTAACCGGGAACTGAGCACGTGCTTCACTGACCTTCCTGGGTCACGATGGAGGGCAGACACATGCTGGCTGACGAAACAGACCTGGAGGTAGAGACAGTGCCCAGCAGGAGTCTGGGGTGTGCTGGCTCAGGGCCGGCAGGTATGGATCAGGAATGCAGGGAAGGGACACACTGAAACCCTCGTGGAACAAACAGCCTTTCCACCTGGTCCCCCGTTCCCACAGCAAAGGCTTCCCACCCACCCTCAGTGTTCGAGCGTCACACAGGACACGCAGCAAAATGGTGGCATCAAAGCGAGAGGGGAGGGAACGTGAGAACAGGGGTGATGGCAGAGCTCTTGGACTTAACACTGTGGTTCAGAATCGGTAACGAGCTCTTCGGAAAAAAGGAACAGAAAAAGAGTCTGGCGAGGTCTAGCAAACGGAGAAAATGGAATAGAGCAAATTGCCAAAGAAATAATGGGACATTTCCTGGAACTTCCGGTTACCTTCAGATTGGAAGGGCCGGCACCAAGCAGGAAAACGATCTCGTCCTCGTGACGTCAGATCTCCGAGCAAAGAGCTTTCTGGTCAGGTCTCATCCTGGGCACCTTAAAACCCTGAGCGGAAAATCTTTTAAATCCAGCCTTGTCTACACACAGCTTACGTCACGTGTGAAGTAAAACACATTTTTATCCATCAAGGAACCGCTGACCTTCCGCTTTGTGAAGAAGGTCCTTGGAGGTGGGCTGCAGCCGCCTGCGTGCAGGGGAAGCCTTAGACGGCGGCGGCCGGACAGGAAGGGGAGGGAGCCGCCAGGCAGGCTGCAGGCAGGTGGCCCGGGGCCAGGGTGGTGTGACTGACAGCTTATTTGTTACCTGCTGCAGCAGACACCCTCCCGCCCCAAACACTAGGGTTCCGCGTGGTCAGTTTCTGTGGGTCAGGAGTCCAGCAGAAGCTTACGAGCTGGGCTCAGGGGGCTCCGGGCGCTGCTGGTACAGTCAGGACACCCTTCAGGTCACAATCACCTGCAGGCCGACGGGCTGGGGCATTGTGCTTCCAGCGTGAGTCACGTACGTGACGGACAGCTCGGTCCTGGCTGGCAGGTGGCCCAGGGCCCCACCTTAGGGTTCTCTGCAGGCCACTTAGGTGACCTCAGGCATGGCATTGGCTGCCTCCCAGGCCGGAGATCCCAGAGATGCAGGCGGACGCTCCTGCCATTCTCAGGTCCAGGAGTCGGCGCCGCCTCCACACCTGTGCAGCTCCCGAGTCACGGAGCCCGGCCCCCACCCAGGCCAGGGACAGGGAACCAGACTTCGCCTTTTCAGGGAACCACGTGGACATGCTTTAAAACCAGAGCCTGGATCCCTTCGGGATGCTTCCTTCACATGGCACAGTGGTCACGGCTCTGAACCTTAAGCAGTGATGGAGCACACAACTGTCTAGCTCTGTAGGAGGCTGTCTGTGGCCAGAGTAAGGTCACGCTTTTTCCAAATCAAACTATAGCCAATATTGTTGTGATGACAGAAGGGCACGGACATGCGGGCCTTGGTGACATAAAAAGGACAGAAGAGGTGCTACCTATCAGAAATGGAGACGTTTCCCCCCATTAAAAGGACTTGATTCAGCATGCACTGAAATGGGGACAGCTGACTGTTGATCTTCCCAGCGGCTTGCCTCGCTCATGGCGTGACAGCATGGAAGGTCATCTGGGCGTTTTGCAGTAGCCGGAAAAGGAAGGTGGGCTGGGGGCTTTCAGTCCTGAGGACGCTCACAAGCTCCCCTTCCTGTCTCCTTACAGGTGGGCGGCATTAAGGACAAGGTGTTGGCGGCCCACCGAGCAGGACTGAAGAGGATCATCATTCCTCAGAGGAACGAGAAGGACCTGGAAGAAATCCCGGGCAATGTGCGGCAGGATCTGAGTTTCATCACAGCGAGCTGCCTGGACCAGGTGCTTAATGCAGCCTTCGACGGTGGCTTCACTGTCAAGACCAGGCCTGGTCTCCTAGACAGCAAGCTGTAGGCTCCAGCCTCGGCTCCTCAGAGGAAGCCGTGAAGTGCCCAGAGGTGTGACAGTGACCCTTCTCAGCAGTGGGGTGCGCTGACTATCCCCAGTAACTGTCTAATCACAGCAGCAGCAAACCTCACTCAGGTGGTAGCTAGTTTATTAAAGACTGTTAATTTAATAAATTGATACAAATCAAATTGTCGTCATTGGTGGGGTCATTACTGTCCCTGGAAAGGTAGAAAGCACTGGTTCTCACTGTGGCCCCAGAACAGAAACGTCTGGATCACCACCTGAGAACTTGTTGAATTCTCAAGCCCCGCCCCACCCCCACCCGACCGTCTGATTCAAACTCTGGGGTAGGGCCCAGAAATCTGTTTTGCTGAGCCCTCGGGTGAGGCCGAGAACTGGACTAGACCATTTCCTAGCGGGATCGCCTGAGCACTGCCCCTCAGGAGGGGAGCTGGGCAGAGCCGAGGCACCAGCACTGTCTGTCCTGTGGGAGGACAGCGTCCGCGCCGAGTGCCCCAGTCTCAGTCCCTTCGTGTGCTGAGTGAGGAGGGCAGGGCCCCTCAGAACCTGTGTTAGTGCCATCACAGACCCGTGCCAGCCCCTGAACACCTGTCATTGTAGAAGTCCAGTCCCCAGAGGGAGGTAGCCACCCATCCTGGGACAGTCCCCATGCTTGTCGTCATGACGCCTGCCACTCCCCAACGTCCCGTTGGCCTGTGCCAGCTCCCAGCTCGGTAGCAGTCTGTCCCCGACCCGGCCCAGGGCGCAGGGGCGCTTTGCTAGCTCTAGAACCGAAGTCAGCGTTATTCCAGGGCTAACACACTCACTCGGGTGCCTCCGGTACGGACCGCTGACAGCCTCAGGTTGAAAAGTGTACAGTATTAAACAGCAAAGGAGTTACCACTTTCTTCAAAACTTTTTTTGAAGAACTATCAGTTCATTAAAAAGTTGTCAGGTTTTCTTGCACTCGAGCAACTTCCACTTAGTATTCCAGCCAGTAAATGGGCTCCAGAAGCCTCTATCTCAGAATGTGAGAACAGGTCTGGGAAGACACTGGGCGGGGCTTGGATCACAGTGGGGTCTGCAAGTTACCCAGCGCTGTGCTCAAACGTGGCAGTGAAATCTGTGCTCTGGGAGGACAAGGCCAGGTCTGGACTGGTCGTGGCCGGCGGGCCAGCGTCGGGACACGTGAAGATGCTGGCCATCTCGTCACTGCTGTGACTTGCCGTTTCTGTTCAATCATCCTGCAGGGAAGGAAAAGAAACTTCAATTTTCAGCAGCCAGAGAGCCAGTTTACACCCAAATGACTACTGTGTCCCACCAGCAGTGGCAGCAAAGCACACTGTGACAAGTGGGCGTGACTACCTTCCAGAGTCCTGAGCAGGTGTCCTCGGTGCCCACGGGCTCTCGCTGAGGCGCCTTTCCTTTCGGACAGCGCGTGCACTGACAGCACGGTCTTCACTTCTCCAGCGCTGGTTCGTTTTTTAAGGCCAAGCTCTTTTATTTGCTTGTTCATTCTTGTGTGGCCAAAAAATTTTTTACAGCTTTAACCATGTTTAAGTGTATTAATTCAGGGCATTAATTACACTCACAGTGTTGTGCAACCATCACCGCTGAACAGCAGACCAGGCACCTTCTAGCTGCTTATCTGCAGCCTGAACTGCTTCATTTCAGATCAAGCTGATGAGCAGTAACTCCCCCCAGACCCTGTTATACCAGGGTTATCCCCATTTTACTGTCTTATTTCTCCTCTCTGAACATGCACACTGGGCACGTGCAAAGGGGAAGGACAGAGATCCTAGCAGTGGCCCTACCATGTTCCGACCTTACTCTGACTCTAGTGCAACAGTCAGACTGGCCCCAGACAGTTTTGGTTTTACTGTAGGTGACAGTACTGAGTCTTCCGTTCAGGCGGCTGCATGAAATAAAATTCCATTAGTAGAATCTCGGCAGGTGTTCCAACGTAAAGAGCTTTAAGCTGGGGTGGGGGGGAGCGGAGTGCTGGGAGGACTTAGGTTTTGGGGGAGCCAAACTATAGTCTCCCATGTAAGTTTAAAGTCTGCAGAAATGTAGGCCTGAAGAAGTCATACGTGTTATCATTAAAATTACTCAAAGCAGAAGAAAAAGGTTTCCCCCAACAGCCATTAATGTATTAAACTGTCCCATGATTCTATTCATATTCAACAGGACAAATTCATGTTTAAAAGTATAAAAGCAAAAGAACAGTTAGAGTATCACCTACTCCTATCACAGACAATTCCCCTGAAAGAAAACACCCAGACACCAAGAAATACAGCAGAAGAGTTCATCATCCGTGTAGGCCAAGAATATGAAGACAACTTAGAAGAAATACATAGTTAGCAAACATTAAAATGTCAACCTTATGAGCTGTCAAACACAAAATTTACTCAATTTGCACAGAATGAGGTTACAGTGAAATGGAAAACTCTTCACACTGTCCACTGAAACCTGTCCAGAAATCAATGGTAAAAACATCAAGACCTTAAAAAAGAATGTTAAAGGATCCCAAGAATATAATCAGAAAACACAAATGTTCACAGGTTATTTGTAAATAACCAAAAAAACAAAACAAAAAACAAAAAAAACTTACCTGGACAAAATGGACAAAGCAAATATCCAACATCAGGAAATTGGCTAAAGTTAGTCAAAATTCACCCAAAATTGAGGTTTTCAAAGATTAAAAGCACTGATATGCTTAAATGATCATGTTATATGAAGGAATTACATGACGTGGTCCAAAATTACGTAATTTCTCAATGAGTGAACACATGAAAATACACACAAAAGACTAGAAAAATGAAAATATCCATAGTCATGTCTGAAGGGGTAAGTTACAGATACTGGGCGTGCCACTTTACTTCCAAAGTCTGTATCTATCGAGCACACTTATATTTTCAAAATATCTTAAAATGTTTAAACTTAAAAATAATTTTTAAAAAACAAAATGATACACCTCCACAAAAATATTCAGCACACTTGACCCTTGGACAATGCAGGGATTTTGTCTCCCTGGGAACTTAACAGCCCACTAGTGACCGCCCTTACAGATACGTCTCCCAACACACATTTTGCATGTTGCATGCATTGTATCCTGTGTTCCTACAAGAGAGAAGAAAATGTAAGAAAAACCACGGGAAAATGACACTGACAGTACGGAATTTCCTGGAAAAAGCCCCCACGTAAGTGGACCTGCGCAGCTCAGACCGTACTGCTCCGGGATCGAGTGCGCGCTAAACGAGGGGGGACGTGCTTTTGTAAAGGCGCACGCGTTCGCCGGACGGGCCCCGGACGTGTGGGGCTCGCCTGTGTTTGTGAACATGGCCACGCGAGCACATACAGACCCCACGCAAAACGTAATGCTTCTGTGAGGAAGACACGGCACGGTCTTAACGGAAAACGGTTCATGGAAATAAATTGCATTTCCCAGAACTGGTGGTGGTGGCGGGATACGGTGGCAGTCCAGTCATTTTAACGGACTCCCTGCCGTCAGGGTGCCCGTAAAAGCCACCCAGAACGTAGTGGACCCTGGCCATGCGGAGGCAGTGTCAGAGTCCCGCCCGCCAGCGGCCCCGGCAGGGCCACCAACACGGTGCCCGTCAAGAGCGCAATCCACAGCGAACGATTGCTGGGTGCGTGTTGCGTGCAAAGCACTGTGCCGGGTAACCTGGACCCCCCTGAACGCTGTAACGTAGCTATGGTAATTAACCCCATTTTACACACTAGGAAAATGGGGCCCAAGGTCACACAGCTAGTAAGGGGTACGGCTAGGACCAACAGGGAGATCCCTAAGTCTGGCTGCAGAGCCCAGGTTCACAAACACTAGGCTATGACTATCACTCCTTTTTGTTCTCTTAAAGGAGAAAAAAGTAATCAGCACTGTACCTAATCAGCCCCCTAATAGTTGTGAGGATCAAAAACGGGAGCACGAGGGAGGGAAGGGAGAGCGCCCACTCTCGGGCTGTACCTCCGAAGGAAACCACTTCGGAATACAGCACGGTGCTTTCTGCTATAAAGTACAGAACTCAACAGGAAAGTCATTTTGGACTTTAATAAACTTAGAGCTAAAGCAGACACGAGAGTTTTTAATTTGCCAGATATTCTTTTAATGAGAATTATAAAAGACCAAAAACATTTTTTTTGCAAACTGCTTTTTAAACAAACGATTTGCTTTTCATTACAAATACTGTGTAAGACGATGCCTTCTTTTGCAAAACGAATAAATACAAGAACAAATTTTAAACATGTGATTTGTCCAATATATTTGGGGAGGGGGGGAGCCTGATTTTTTCCAGTATTTTTTAAAAATCAGTATACTCTAATCTTTCAAGGACTAAGTTTGAAGGTATGACTCAGCTGGAGGGCAAAAAGAGCACAAGACAGAAGGACCAACCATCGTACAGCTGCTAACTCTTCTGGTGTTACCCCTCCTTTCTGGAACTTGTCACAAAATATCTAAATTTAAAATATTTCTAATGAACTGATTAATGGGGAGACAAAATATGTATGGAGTGCATATGTATAAGCTTTACCATAAACAATTATGCATATCAAAGACACTAACTTTAAAAAGGTACAAAAAAGTGAGGAAAAGCCTGAATTACAGAAAGAAAGTCAAATTTATTTAATGGAAAACTAGAATTAATAAAAATTAGCAAATACACAAAAAAGTATACACACACAGCAGCACTATGTATTGACTCACAAAGGGGAAAAGCAGTGGTCCAAGACCACGCAACATGGCTTGTCAGTTAAAGGAAAAAACCCCAAGACACACACGCACGCACGCACGCACGCACACGCACTCACACGCAAAAACAAAAACACAGTATTTTTCAACAGTATGCTCAATCTACAACAAACACAAATTCAGAATTATTTTACAATGCTTCCTTTCTTAATACAAAAGATGCCCATCTTGGGTGTGTATATATATATATTTTTTCTTCTTCAGTGGTTTACTGTTGACTTATTTTTAAATATATTAGTGTTACTACATGCAACTGTTTCCTGTATTTAACAGCCTTTCCTTTTATTTACCTTCATGTGTCTAGCTTCCACCTACCAAAAGGTTCAGGTTGGCAGGCAGATGGGTGCCTGTTCTCTGTGAAACTGAATGCAGCAGTTTTAAACACTGGCCAGAAAATGTTTGATTGCCATTTCAACACATGGAAATAGTTACATTGATGCCTAAATTGCCATTTTCTGCAAAAAGCTGTGCAATGCTGGTGTCGAAGACGAGACAGTCACTATTCATGATGGCTGTTGCAATTCCCTCATGAATAGATCGAGGAGTGGCTTCCCAAGTCAATCGCCGCCTATGACCATTTAGCTCAAGTCGATAAGCAAAATTTTCAGCTTGTTTGCGTGTTCCTATCAGCTGTACGATTGCAAAGAACTGCTGGTGACCATCATATTTCTCCTGTTTCTCCAAGACTAACATGAAGTGAAAGCCGAAACAGGACTGCATCATCACCCAGTCAACAGCGCCGGGAAGGTTAATGTCTGTAGCCAGGAAGACGATGTCCTCTCCCTGCAGGGTGGTGATGGACTTGTGCTGGTGCATCAGGTGGGGCATGACAGCATCCAGAGAGCCTTGCCACTTACAGGAAGCACCGGGGCAGGGGCAGGAATAAGGCCTAAACTCACAGAGCTCCTCGTGGTCTGCTTTCTCTGTGTGGGGCAGAGTTATTTCACAGCCAGAAGAGGCGTATTTACAAGGGAAAAGTACTGAATTGGCCACCTTCTCCATCGCCAAGTTGCGAATGGATCCCAGAGGGCCCCGGCAGGTCGGACAACACGTGAGCTTCGGCCGACAGTTGCTACACACAAGGTGGCCGCTCTGACACTGAAGAATGGGTGGGAGCACATAGTCAAAGCAGACGGGACACTCAAAAAGGCTGGCCAAGTCATTGTTGGACGCGGTCGTGCCGGTCAGGGCGGGCACCCTCTGGGACGGTGTGCACTTGGAGGTCCCAGTAGGCAATGCTGTTGCAGTCTGCCGGCTCATCTCTATGATACAAACAAATACAAATAAAAGGAGGCAGGGGAAACAGTTACAACTGTAACTTGTTCTACAAATAATGTTGACATTCCAGGAATACTTGTTTCATGCAAAAATGTACTGTGAGCAAAACAATAAAGGAAAACAAACGGTTAAAAAAACAAATTACACAAAATAGGCATTTTGATTATTAGGAGTTACATACTGGATAAAATCTCTCTTCAAAATATTTCAGATCACATTAGAATTCCCTTTCATTAAAAAAAAAAAAGATTACATATCATCCTTGGATGAACCGTATGGAGTAAATGCTGAACTAGAAACTGGACTACAAGCAACTACAAAATACTGTAGATGTAGCTTAAGTTCAACTTCATCAGTTCTCATGGGGACCTCCCCTGCTCCATGTTCAGTTCCCCCACTCAGGCCACTTCTTTCCCACCAAGTCAGCTGCTGATAACCAGAGGGAGTTATAAGTGACCCAAAGGATTACCACAGTACTGACCTAGTTAGGAGCAGTTATCTGCTCTAGGGGCATATTGGGGGAATGGAGGGGGTCACAAGGGCCTACTGCCATCCCATCATCCATCTTCCTCTATTAAGTCTTCCCCCAGAACATTAACACCAGCTAGTTATTAATCTTGTCTCCTACTGATCAGTGCCCCCCTCAAAAGTAAGGGGGAAGAGAGGAGAAATAGAGGGCCATCCTCCAAAGCTTTCAGTCTGATCATTAGAGAAATTAAGTCATTCTATCCTACCTCCACTCCACAACAGAAATCAGATATAATTTGTAACTGGGAAGGTGAGAGGAGGAGGTGGTAAGGAAAGACTAAACACAAAAGCCCAGAGAAAGACACACGGCACTGGGGACGGGGTTCAGTCCACAGGTAAGGAATTCCTTGTGCCGGAGGGCTCTCCGCTGTTGCTGAAACACTCATCAACACCGTAATAAACATTTAAGAGAGAGATGGCATCTGAAGAAACAATAAAAAAACAGAAACAACAATGTAACTGGTCAGGCTGAATGAAAGATAATAAATAAAACAAGCACCTTTTCCCAGGAATCTACCTTTGTCCTGAGGGTGACAAAAGATCAGTCTACTGGTGGTCTAAAAGTGTGCTCCCATATTTTAACAATTAAAAGTTAATGTCTCAGATTTAATAGCTTCTCAATTATAAACATTATTCTGTTGAAAACACAATGCTGGTTACCAGGGTGACCATGTAAATGCAATTTGGGTTGCATACTCAAGAACAGACGCCTTAAATAGGGGTGGGGGGTGTGGGGGTGTGAGGGTGCCGAAAAAAAGACTAATTGCACCGTCACTAAAGGAATGCTCTGAAGTTCTAGGGGAAACAAAAGTACAGCAGAATTCCATCATAATGTGGCCGGTCACATCGATTTAGGACAACATGAAGCCGTTGTCATCTGACGCCCTGTAGAACCAGGTGTTCTAGCCCAACAAAAGGACGCTAAAGGAACTCTCCTGTGAGCCAGTTTCCCTGAGGAGACTCTTTGTGCCCATGACGAGCCACACATTTCAGGTCACAACGGGGTTAGCGGTGCTATACCTATTTCATGGTCCACTTTCTGCTCACTTAAGTGACCAACAAAAACCACTGGAAAGTGGTTCCTGGGGCACACGACAGTCTAAACGACCAAAGCCTTTCAACCCACTAAATCAAAACAGCTAATCTGTCACACTGAGGGTCAGTAAACTCGGTTTGTATTCAACATAATATAACCACTAAGCAAGAAAAACACTACTGTTTAACTTCCTGGCCTAACAAAATAGTTACACATTTATCACCAAAAGTTCAGGTTCATGTTACAATGTATCTTTATTATTTTTCCAAACACTGTAGAATTAGTGCAATGTAAATTCCTATTCAAACTGGAAACAAGTGGCATGCTGCCACAGGGTCGCCGCTGCTCAGACCTGCCATCCCAAAGTTCCAAAGGTGGCACCCACCTCCACCTTCAATCAGAAGAGAATCCCAACCGCACAGCAGCCCTGCGGAAGGGAGCAAGGGCTCAGGACGGCTGTGCAGAAGTGTAACCTGCAGTCTGATTTCAATTCAGCAAAGTACAGGAGACCCCAATAAACATCCCTGCGAGCACAAAGCTGCCGTGGCCCGTCCCTGACCCAGTCAAGGCCCCGCTGGCTTACAGCCACCGCCCTGGCGCACAGTTTAAGCAACCGAGTCTTAAACGCCAATACCTTTTCTCTTCCTTGTCCCAGCGGCTGGGAAACACGTGAGCAAGACGCCCTTCCAGGAGTACAGAAAAGGCAAGGCAGACTTCCCAGTCATGAGAAGTCAGGCAGCGCACAGCCCTTCCCCCAGAAGCACGACTGCAGCAGAGGACCCTCCTGGACACTCTCCGTTCCAGAGAGCATGTCCGGGTTCCAGTTGTCAAGAAGCGAAGCGGGGCGCCCAGCTCCGTCCCCTCCATTCACTCCGCAGAAGCACTGGCTGCGGAAGCAGAGAAACGAAGCCTCTCCCTTCCTAGAGGAATGGACCACACCTCCCCGAGCTCAAATTCGCCTGCGTCTCCAAAAATGGGCGCCATCGCTGAGCTGGCCTGCGCGGGGCCCTAAACCTCCCTCTGTCTTGACAGTCCGTCTTCCCCAGACTCATGAGCCAGGCTCCGGCCGTGGGGTGAAGGACGGGGGCTCTGTAGGTGCGCGGTGGTGGCTCCCTGGAGAAGGAGGCGCGCTCTCGGGGCTGGCTCTGGAGTTACTGCGGGAAAGCCATTTGGAGCCAAGAGCTGGGGCCGGGCCTCCGCTGGGAAAGCCAGCTCCACCCCGAGTGCGAGCCGGCCGCAGGCTCCCGGAGCCCGCGGTGGGAGCTGGGGGGAGGAGTGCAACCGCAAGCTCCGCCCCACCCAGGGCGGCCCCAGAGCCCTGCGTCGCACTGCTTTGGACACGGTGGGACAGAACGCCTTCATCTCCAGCCTTTCCACCAGCTTCCATTTAGGTCCAAACAGGCCTGTTTTTGCAGGCCTAACCACTCGGGTATCTGCGATTTCGTATGGTTTCCACCTATAAGCTACAGAGTATATGAAAACTACGTGGCCAAACCAGAGCCCTTGTCTGCACTGTACTCTCCTGGTTAACCCTTTGAACGCCGGGTTTTTCTACAGCAAAAGCATCCTCCCTACGTCATCCAGTTAACTATTTACCGGGAGGTCAACTACCCTAATTTCCTCAGTTCTAACTCACTTCTCCATTTCTACCCGGGGCCCGTATTTTCAGCTCCCCCTCGCTTCGAAAAGACTGCAGTGAGAGCAGTACACACACCACCATACTCCACTCCTGCCTCCAAGCTGGCATTATGTTCTCTTCCCACTCTGGGAAAGCCATCCTAAAGGCCTCATTAAACCGAGTGGCTTGTTTGTTTTTAAATAAGCATTACCCTTGCCCCATAAAGTGCAGGGCCTCAGATTTGCATTGCATCAGCTAGTGCACTCAGAGGTGTAACCTGTCATTACATCATGCTCAGGGCCGCCTTGAAAAGCAGCAAGAGCTGATGGTGGGGAGAACCCTGGGCAGGACATGGCAGACGACCCATTTCCAGCAGATTTTAACTCTAATGACTTCCCACCCTGTTAATAGTATGTCCAATCACCTCTCCTTATTTTACTATTAGCCTACATAAAACATCATTGGGAGTACATATATAAATGAAAATAGTCTATTGACAAATATAAATTCCTCTTATCTATATTTTCACTTTCTAATACATATTAATTTTAGACAGGTCTCAGAGGTTTCTCTAGGACAGGTGATTTCAAATATTTTAAGCAGAGAAACTCTTTCCAAATAGATTTAAGACAGCACTCAAATGTATAAAATAAGAGTTTACTGATTCCTCAAGCAAAGAAAAAAAAAAAGTTACTCCCCCACCCCCAAACTTCCAAAGGACCTGTACAGAGGCTTCCATCAGTGTCTAAAAACCATTAATCTACAGACAAACTTCTCAACCTGACAAGTGAGTCAGGACAGTAAAAGTACAAGTGTTCTGGAGTCATCTACACTTGGATTCAAACCTTGTCTTCACTGCCTGCTTAGCTGTAAACCTCCCATCTCAGGTGGCTTTGTCTACAGTAAGAGAGGTGGGTAACTTGGGTGTATCATAGGTAATACACATTCCAAAATACCAAGTATTCATCTGAGACCTCCAAAGTTCCTTGTCTGAGGTCATCAACTAGTTAGAGACCTAGAACTAGTGGGTTCCAGACAAACACTTAAAGGTCACCAAGCATATCTGCCAAAGATCACTGCCACTGAACTAATTTTTAGTCCAATAAACCTTAAGAGAATTTCTCAACTAGCTGAAAATTTCACAAAAACTCCACTGCACTAAGAAGAGCCGGTAGAATCCAAAGTAAGCAAACATGCAAAGTTTTTCCAAGAGTGCACTAATTATCTACACTTTCTAAAGACTACAACTCAAGCCCAGTCTGGTACAAAGTTTAAATAGATTTTCATCTAAATAAAAACATTTTAGAGTCTGCCTTTAATGTTGTCTGTGCAATTTCAGAGCATTTAACCACTGCTCTGACACATTAACATTATTTACAAAAGTAAATGGACTTAAACTTTTATTCTCAATGTCAGGTGGAAACTGTTTCCTTTGATTACACGTCTGATGAACAATTTCTCTGATGAGTCATAGCCCTGTGCCTGGCGACTCTAATTAACACACAACAACGCTGTGTGTCCCATTTTTTCCCCAGTTTACAAACGTTACTCTGGCTGGCAAACAAGACCCCCCTAAAAGCTGTCCGCATCCTGATGCCTGCCACTGAACTGAGCCTGTGAGTGTGTGACGTTACCGCAGCAGCGAAGCGCTGACAGTCACTTACAACAGCAAAGTTTTAAGACGGAGAAACAGACATGGAGAATGGGTCCCAGTAGGCAAGTTACCAACGAAACGTTCATGGAAGCACCGGGGTGGGGTGTGAGAAGCCAGGAAGCCCATGCTCCAGCGAATGAGCAGCGAGTCAGCTGAGTCCTAGGGTACTGCGGACTTACCTCTCTTTCCTACAAAGAGGACAATAAAGAAGCTGCTTTATAAAAATTAATCTGACTGCAAAATGTGAAAACAGTCAAAAGAAGAAGTAAAATTTGCATTCTAAATTTAGTAAGAAAGGACAGGACTCAGACATCATTACCCCTTTTACTTCTCCAAAATTATTCCTAGAAATGACATATTTACTGTGAAATAAAAGTACAGATTCAGGTCATAAATGTGCTCCCTGTACTAGAAATTCGTGGGTTAAATAAAACTACATTCCAAACATTTAAGGGCTTTCCTCCTCTCAACCCCTTTCCACAAAAACACGTACGTTCTACACTTGACATTGTAATGGGTATCGTGGAGAAAATGTTAAATTATAGTGTTAAAAACTGTTTCTATTTTAAGATTTACTTTTCACACACTGACAAAATTAAAATTTAGGCAAGTCTCATTAAAAATTCAACAGCTTAAAAAAAACTCAACAGCTTAAAATGCCAAATTAAAAAAATCAAACTTCATTAGAAAAAAATTAAACAACCTATTTTTAGTTTCCAGAACTGTAGCAAAGTAATAAGAAAAAAAATTTTTAATTGTACGTATTTTCGTAAAAGCTCCCTTTTCCTGAAGGTAATTCTGAAAACCTTTTCACTCCGGAAGACGAGTTATGTGCTCAGTAAGACCGATGACCTGAAGTGGGAAAGCCCAGGACAGAGAAGGCTGCTATAAAAACAGAAGTCTGAGCAAAGGTGATGATGACACAGTAAACAGAGAGGAAAATGCAAACCTAACTCAAATACATAAAGTACACTTGCTTTTATAATACTGCTTAAATATTCTGAGGCTTCCACCTTGGGTAAAAAAATAGCATACATTTAATCAGAACCTGTAAGGCACTGCACTAGACATTGAAGTATGGTAATAGATGAGAGGCACTGTAGGCGATGCTTGGGATACGTCTAACCAAAAGCAGCAGTAGATAAAGACAAGAGCTAAGGTTGGAGATTACATGTTGCTATCATTCAGGTGCTATCTGAAGTCAGAGGAGCTTGCCTGGAATAAAAGAAAGATTTAAAGGAAATCTTTAAAGGAAAAGGTAGTAGCCCCTAGAATGCAATAGTTCTCAGACTTTGCTGTGCTTACTAAGCCTCTAGGAATCTTGTGAAATGCGGAATCTGACTCAGAAGCAAAACTAGTCAGAAACCAGGACTGGGAGTCTGCACTTTCAACCAGCTCCCAGGTGTGGCCAGGGCTGCTGGCTGAGGCCCACACCAAGCAGCAAAAGTCTAGGGAACTGAGAAGCAAAGCAAAGGTGAGGGAACTCTGGGAGAGGGTGGCTTCTCAAGAGTCAGGGGGAGACAGGGGTTTAAGAAGATATGTACATGTACACGTGTACCACGTTAGAATCAACTATGTTTTATTACACTCTCATAGGGAGCTGTCTTACTTTTGTACTCAGAAAGAAAATGAAGAAAAAAGGCAATAAGCAGGTATGTATAAGCATCCAACAAGCCTGCAAGGACTGCAGCACCATGAACCCTTAAGAAAATTACTTGATGGAAAAAAGAGAAATCAAACCAATCAAGTGATGAATCAAAATAAGTAAATTAGAAATGGTGATCCTGTTGTAAAAGGATTAAATGAGTCAACAGTGACTCCATTAAAATACAGAAATAACACTAAGCTATGGACATGATAATCACAAATTAGAAAGTAAATATTATAAACTGTGTCAAGGTGCAAATAATTATAAAATTAAAAAATCATATAGTAAGGAAGGAGTAAAACAAATGGCACCGTCAACCATATGGAATTACTAAGAGGTCAAGTAAGATCAGGCTGTGGGCTGGCAAATACAGAAGTTAAAATGGACCTGGACACAGACCCTACACACCTTCACAAAACTAACTCAAAATGGATCACAGACCTGAATGTAAAATGGGAAACCATGAAACTCCTAGAAGCTAACACTGCAGAAAACCTAGATGACCTTGGGTTTGGCAATGGCTTCTAGAAACACCACCAAAGACAGGAACCGGGAAAGAAACGTAACTGGTAAGTTGGACTTGATTAAAATGAAAATTTTCTGCTTTACAAAAGACATTGTCAAAAGAATGAGAAGACAAACCAGATTGGGAGAAAATATTTGCAAATGACAAATCTGATAAACGACTATGGTCCAAAATATAAAGAACTCTTGAAACTCAACAATAAGAAAACAACCTGATTAAAAAATGGGCCAAAGACCTTAACACACACCTCATCTAAGAAGATATGCAGATAGTAAATGAGCACATAAAAACACGCTGCGCATCCTACGTCATCAGGGAAATCTGAATTAAACGACGAGATACCACTACACTCCCGTTAGATCAGCCCAAATCCACAACACTGACACCACCAGATGCTGGCGAGGACATGGAGTCACAGAAACCCTCAGTCAGTGCTGGTGGAATGCAGCGTCGTCCAGCCACTTGGGGGGAGAGTGGCGATTTCTTACAAAATTAAACATACTCTCACCAGAAGACCCAGCAATCACCCTCCTCAGTTTTTGTCCAACAAAGTTACCTCCACACAAAAACCTGCACACAGATGTTTATGGCGACTTTATTCCTAATTGCCTAAACTTGGAAGCAACCATGATATCCTTCAGTGAGCAGGTGAGTGGACAACTGGTCCATCCAATGACTATGCAGCACTAAAAAGAACTGATCTACCAAACCATGAAAGGGCTACACACTGTAGGAGTCCAATTACATGGCATTCCTGAAAAGGCAAAACTATGGAGACAGTAGAAAGATGGGTGCTTGCCAGAGCTTAGGGGGAAGGAAGGAGAAAAGGTAGATCACAGAGGAATTTTAGGGCAGTGAAACTGTTCTGTATACTATAATGGTGGATACGTCATCATGACGTTTATCAAAACTAACATACAACACCTATCGTGAACCATTGATGTAAACCATGGACTGTGAATGACAATGATGTGTCACTGTAGGTTTATCAATTGTAACAAATATACCACGGGGGGGGGGGGGGGAGATACGTTGACAATGGGGAAGGCTATGAATGGGACAGGGTAAATATGGGAAATCTCTGTATCTTACTTGTTGAAATTTTTTGTATTAAAGTGGCAGAAGCTGATAGCCTGAGTTTATCATTAAATCATGAAACATTAAATCAAAGCAAACTCTCAAAAGAGAGGTAAGAGCAGAGAAATAAGAGTGAAAGAAGAAGGAAGAGGGTCAAATAGGTTTTCTCAACCTTTTTCTTTCAATAGCACGCATACTAAATAATAGAATTTTGGTAACACACTTAGAATTATTGAAACTATCTCAGTCCAAGATTACAACACAATTACTACTGCAAATATAACCAAGTCTCACAGTGTCTAGATAAAAGCATCCAAATATTAATAACTTATTTATGTCTAAGTCTGAATACAACTGTGTTACTACCCTGGTTATGTTTTATACTCTCTCAAAATATACAATTACCACATATTCCAGGTTATGCTTTTTAAACCTTACTTATAAAATATATTATACCCAGTTCAACACTGTAACACGCAACCCATCCTACTCCATCCTTCATCTGACAAGCATGGTAGGTAAATACATATACATATACATATACATATACATATACATACGTGCGCGCGCACACACACACACACACACACACACACACACACGCCCTCCAAACAAAAATTTTAAAGATCAAAACTGGTAGCGATCTATGAAGAGTTGGTGCTACCCTAAAAAGAAGAGTATATTGCTGGAAAGACAGGGAAATTAAAGAAACGAGGTTAAAAGTCACATCAGAGGACCTTACTACTTATATGACTGATGGCGTTTTACTAGTAAAACAGAAAAATGAAATTTATGGGAAACAAATGTCATATTAAAACTTCACAGTGCCTTATTCAAATTAAACTCTATTCCATTGAAAGAGTTACAATCTGTGTCTTATACACATTACATCTGCAACTCTAACCAAATCATTTTAGTTGCAAAGGATATAACACATGAAATAACGTATACACTAATTTTCCTCAAACTAAGATTCTATTTTCACAGGGTGAGGGTGGGGGTCCAAATTTTTCTACAAAAACTTAATGTTTTATTTTCCTATGTCTAATAACCTAAAAACCAGAATCAGCACGTTCTGAATCATCTGAACCCACCTGTGAGCCACGTAACTGAATGCTCCTATGTGCACCTAAGGTCACATGGGTTCCGAGTTGGTACCTCGGTACACTAATTACGGTCAAGAGAAAGGCAGAGGGGGACCTACTATATAAATGATGCATTTGGGTGAAGCCCTTAAACACATCTGTAAGAAAACGCACCATGTGCTAACTACACCACATGGGCAATTTGGGTCCACACAACTCAAAACACTGCAATCGTCAAGTTCACAACCCATTTTGTTTCAAGACTGAAATTTAGCAGACAGTATCTCATACTTTTTAAGTCAGTAAAATTTGAATTTCACTGGTTTTGTAGTTTTGTTTATATTGAATTGACAAGTTTTAAACTGTCACCAATATCTCACAGAGCTGACTGATCAATGACTGGCTGATAAATACAACTTCGCTCACTGATTCTGAACACTCTTGGTTCTCCTATCTCACCAATTATTCCTCAGCTTCTTTTATTGATTCCTGCCATTTTCCCCGAACTCTTGAAATTGGCAGTTGTCCACAGTCCACTTTTCTTCACTTTGGTGACTCATTCTGTCTTGCAGTTTTTTAACTCCACCAATATTGCCAAGGACTTCAAAAATGTTATCTCCAGCCCAGATAAAACAAACAAAAAAATCCTCCAGATTTGTCTTAAGCCCCAGACTGTATTATACAGCCAACTGCCTCCTAGCCATTCTGATGGGGGGTGAGGGCGCAGAGCTGGCCTCCTCAACTTTCTTCCAGACTACTCGCTCAACCAACAGCCATCCCCCTCACCAGAGCAACTCTGTCCTCCCAGTTACTCGGCTCAGAAGCCGTGGAGTCATCTTTGATTCCTCTTTGCGTATCATTTACCTAAAGCCACCAGGAAACTTTACTGTATCTCCTTTCAAAATATCTCTGGAATCCAACCATTCCTGACTACCTCTACCACTAACTACCATGTCGCACAAGCCACCATAACCTCTCACCTGGATTACTGCAATATCCTTCTAACCAGTCTCCCAGCTTTCATCCTGTTTCTCCCACCCCCATCCCACAATATATTCTGAGCAACCAGAAAAAAAAGAGTTAAAATTTATGTCAGATCACAACACACCTCTGCTGAATACCCACCCCACTGGCAATCCATATCTGGGTAAGAGCTAAAACCCCCAAATCGCCTACAAAGCCATACACATTGTGGTGCTGTGCCCCCAATTCCCCTCTGACCTCGTCTCCCACTTCTCCCCGCCCACCTCTCTACACCAGCCTCGTTGTTCCACAGGGCAGGTTGCTCCTTTGGACTTCTGCCTTCAAATACTTTTCTGGTGGACAGCCACGTCACTAGTTCTCCCACTTGCTTCTGTCTTTGCCGTTAAGTTACCTTCTCAATGGGGCCTGCCCTGCTCCCTCTATTTAAGGTCTGCTCACTGACCCTTCCCCTTTGTACTCCTAACCCCTGCCCGCTCCACCCCTCTTCACCTCCCCCATTTCTGCTCTGCATTTTTCCATTGAATATAGTCCTTTCTATCAGACTATACAATGTATTTGTTATGTTTGTTGTTGTAACCCCCGACCCACCCAACCCCAACCTGGAAAGGAAGAGCATTTCTCTCATTCAACGATGTATCCCAAACACTTAAAACAGTGCCTGGCCCATGGTACAGGCTCAATCAGATTTGCTGGATGAATAAATAAATCAGAAAGCAAAAGAATTTTGGACTTTTGAGCAGTAACATCTAGTAAAAGCCAGATCAACAGCACAACGCTTTTAAAATCCTCAAAGAAAATGATTACCATTCTAGAATTTCATGCCCAAACAAATTATCCTAAAAGTGTCGAGGGCAGAATGATGATGCAAGGCTTCAAAACATTACTTCCTGGGGACAGGTTCTCAGGAACTCCTGGAGGGCAAGCCCTTAACCCTCCCAGCCCGCCGTACCAGTTTTTTGGTCATTTCCAAACCGCTGCTAGACCGCGGCACCTGATTTTCGGTACTTGGCCTCGTACATGAAAGACATGACTCCAAGTCCCATCTTATTCTAACCACTGGTTTGCATGGAACTAACATTTTTCTCTATCACGTTGGTTTTTTTTCTCTTTAATGCTCAGGAGCCCAGGTATAGGGGACAGTTAGGCTCAGGGCCTCAGGTCTGGTAGGGTTAAATACAAAGGAAAGGATCCAGGAAGAGGACAACATGGGCTACAGTCAACAGAAGACTCAACCCAGAAGAAAGGGACGGGAACTCTCAGGATAATGGCAACTTGTCACTAGGGGAAGAAGGCAATGTGAAGCACTGAACGTGCAGACAAGCGGTAAGGGACGTGGGGTGGCATTACCAGTAAGCACAGAGAAAACAAAACAAAACAAAAAAGGAAAAAGGTATTAACTGCAAGGAAAATTATACCGATACAAATTAAACAGTGCCGGGGAGAAAGTAACTTACCCAGCAGTCTGTACTTATGTATGTGTGCATGGATGTCCCACATGAGGGAGCAGAAAAAAAAAAATGGAAGAGCACCTAAATTGTCGAATGTGAGGGACTTAAAGTGAGGGATCAGAGAAAGGGAAAGGTCAAGTTTAGAACCAGAGATGAGACATGGGACGCTGAAAGAACTAGATCTACGTAAGCCCAAACTTCATCACTTGGAATCACACACACACACACACACACACACACAGAGAGAGAGAGAGAGAGAGAGAGAGAGAAAGAGAGAGAAGAGAGAGAAACACCCTAATGTCTACAAAGGTTACTTTCCAATTATCAGATTATGAATGATCTTAGGGGTGGTGAGGGTCCTATTTCCGTATATATTTCTCAAATGTTCCATAAAACGCATACATTATTTTGGCAACAAATTAAATTATTTAAAATATTAGTGCACAGGCTGTGTCCCCATACCTTCCTAAAAATAAATTGCTGTTGACTTCATACACAAATTGAAACAACCAGAGAATCAAGAGGTGGTTTTGTTTACTGCTTTTTTTCTTAAAATTCTTCAGTAGATACTTATAGGGGAAAATATTTAAAAAACAGCTATTCACAGTCAGCACTTCAAAACTGTAAAACAACAAAATTTATCTGGCCATCTCTGCATCAAGAGAATACAGTCTGTAGACATTAACTCACTACTACCTGTATTGACAAGATACCCAAAGTTGTCCCTAACAAAGCTATTATCTGACCAAAAAAACAAAAACAAAAACAAAAAAGCCTGAACTTCAGTCAAATTCAAAGGAATAAAAGGTAAACCACAAAGTAGGGTAAGAAACAAGAAGTTTTTAACAATTAGTTAAACCAATTATTCAAGTAGGCTTTCCAAGGTAGAGTCTCGGCAAAAAAGCTAGTGTGCACTTAATTTCACCATCACTGGCTAAGCTTTTCAATGACAACAACTGTAACAAGTATATTTCCTATAAAATTCAAGACTGGCATTAATTCCTCTAATTTTTTAAGAAAATATTTCTCACGCACAGTATCTGCTTATCAATACAGATTAGTTCACCAAAGACTTCTCCTCCAACCTCCTTTTTCTAGTTCCTCCCTTGTGCCAAGCACTTCTTTGTTGTTCAAAACAAAGCAATTAAAAACAAACAAAAAAATACCCCAAGTAAGATCAACAGGGCTGACCAACCTCAAACCTAATGAAAGGTCATTGCCAGTATCATTCTGGTCACTGTGGCTGAAGCCTAGAGAATAAACTGACCCCAAATGGACTACCTTGTCTCCATCATTCAGCCTAGAGTTCTTGAAGGTTAAAAAAAGAAAAAATGAGAGTAAAAGTAATGAGATACATGGCTACGCGGCTGCTAACTTGGCCAGGGGGAAGTGAGACACCCTGCACTGTTCCACTCAAATACGGTCCAAACCCGGGCAGAGGCAGTCTGCGGCGTTAACAGTGCAGGGGTGGCTTCCCCCGGAGGGGGCGGCGCTGAGCCTACAGAGAAAGGAGCCCCTTCCTTAAGGTTCTGCTTCTTGGAGCTGGCCTCAATAGCGTGTCCTCTGTGCAAATCCATTAAGCTGTACACATATAATTTGAGCACTTTTCTGTATGATTTATGCTACACTTCCACAAAAAAAAAAAAAAGTTGTACTGAGAAAAAACAGTACCACTATTGGGCTAGGTACTCTCCCAGCATCTCCTGTCAGCCGTAAGACTCGGGTGTCCCCGGCCAACACTTCACTGTATCTCCTCTTTCCTCTGCTGGTTCTCGACGTGTCTCTTTCCCCCACATCGCTCACCTGCCCTAGGACAGTTTTCACCAACTAGAGCTCCTCTCAACCGACGGTGGCGCCCAAATGTCCTTTAGAAAATGCAGCCCAAGCCATCAAATGCTGACTGACGTCCGCCTCCCTTCCCATTAGAATGGAAGAAGGGACCTGCACTTGGGCGCTGTCCTCTCACCCTCTCAACACCCTACATTCCCCGAATCCCTTCTCTCCTGCATCCATCTCTCCCTCTTTTTCTTCAGTTCATTCCCTCTAACATCCAAACATGCCCCAGCTCCCATCTGGGTCTGTGACACCATGTAAATTAAGTAACTTATTCACCAACTTATTCGACTCCCCTTGGACCTCACTGGATCATTCTGGAAGTCTCTTAGTGTCCTCAAATCCAACAGAGAAGTGTGAACTGCATTGCAGTCCCTCTGGCCCACCCCCACCCAGTCTTTCCCATCCTGGGAAATAGCACCGTGATCCACACAGTTGCTCAAGCCAGAAACCACTTAATTCCTTCCTTCCCTCACCTCTCCTATCTAATCCATCAGCAAGTCCTATTTAGTCTGTCTCCAAAACGCATCCCAAATCGATCCCCTTCTCTTCATCGTCACTGCCACCACCTCTGCCCAGGTATAATGAACTACTGCCTGATCACAGAGCCTTCGACCCCATCAGTTCTCCGAACACCAGCGAAAGCAATGGTGACAGTTAGAAGTGGCTGTTACTGCTTTCATTAAAGGCTTCTGGGTCCCCTAAATAAAATTCACATGCCTTATTCTGAGGGGTCTGACCCTCTCTCTTCCCCTCACCCACTGGATGCGGCACCCCTCTTCCCTGAGCTCCTAGAACAGTCCGGGTTCATTCCTGCCTCAGAGCCTGGGCTGCCCTTCGGCCTGAGAGTTCTCCCTCCGCTCCTTCCCAGCGAGCCCCTGATCCTCCCAGCAGAGCTTAAGTGTCACCTGCTGGCGGCAGGTCTCCCTCCCACCCCCATTATTCTTTACCTCAGCATTGCTGAGTCCTTGATGGTATACATCGCAATTTGTAACTCTGTTTCCCTCATTAAAATATAAATGGTAATATTTAGAGAAATTCAGTAACTTATTCAACTACTAGTTGTTTTCCATAATTTAAGCACTTTCTTTGCATGAGGCAATGTAATGTGCTTTTAGAAGCAAAAGTAGGCAGAGTCCCAGCTCTCATGAAGCTTAAAGTCACACACACAGCTAGTAAGTGACAGAGCCAAGAGACACATCCAGGTTTCCATCTTAAGAGCCTGTCCTCTTGACCACTTAACTCCACTGTTACTCTAGCATTAGGACAGTGGGGGACGGGTGGGGGTGGGAGCAGTGCACTTAATAACGGTTCACATGGTAATGGAAACTAAGGCTTGGAGAGGTTAAGTAATCTACCCAAAGTAGCACAGACAGACATTTGCAAGAATAAGTACAATCATGCGCAAAGGCGCAGAGATGTTCAAGTGCAGATAGAGTTCAAGAAACAAAAAGAATCCTGTTTGATTAGGCAAAGCAAAGAGAAAATGCTGGAAGATACGGCCGGAAAAGCATATAAGGACAGTGTGAAGGAACTAGTCAGTCATTCAATAATTATATACATAGCACCAACTGTGTGTCAGAAAAATGCTGAACAAGGGGTTCCCTGGTGGTGCAGTGGCTGGGCTTCGGCACTCTCAATGCCACGGCCTGGGTTCGATTCCCAGCCAGGGAACCACCAAAAAAAAAAAAAAAAAAAGAAAAATGCTGAACCCTAGACAAATGAGCATGATCAAAACCCCCCAGAGATTGCAGTCTACTGGGGGCAGGGTGAAGTAGTATAGATAACCTACAGTTCAGGGGGACACACATTACAGTGAGGCCAAGCAGAGAGTACTATGGGCACATAGAGATGACACCCAATTCAAGGTGGGAGTCCAGAAAGAGCATGTCAGCTAAGGGATGTCTCAGCAGAGATTACAGAGCTTAGCAGAAGACAAAATACGATGCGTACAGGCACCTGCGAACACAAAGCTGACAATGGCAGGGAAGAACCAAGAGAGCCAGGTGAAGAGGGGCTGTGCGTGTACTTCCCATCCTGCCAAGGAATGTGGAACTTTACACTGCAGCCTTGTACGTCACCCACATCAGAAAGCTCCCTGAACCAGAAGCAGGAAGGGCCAAAGGGAGGACAGAGACCAAAAGCAAGCAGACCACTCAGAAGGCAGAAGAGCATTGAACATAACTGTGAAAACGAGTGAGAAGCAAAGCCAGATTTGTGATAACCACGGTAGCAAAATCAGGGCCCGATGACTAACTGGATATAAAAGGTAAGAGCCTTGGATGGTTAGAAACAATAAAGGTTTTAGTTTTGGACACATACATTTGAAGTACCTTGATACATGAAAGTAGATACATTATCATACATCTGTCAACACTCACAACAGACAACACCAAGAGGAAACCCTAATGTAAACCATGGACTCTGTGATAATGATGTGTCACTGTAGGTACATCAATTGTTACAAATGTGTCACTCTGGGGGAGGATGCTGATCGTGGGGGAGAGGCTCTGTATGAGTGGGGACAGGGAATATATGGCAAATCTTGGAACCTTCTGTTCAAATTTGCTGTGAACCTAAAACTGCTCTAAAAAATGTCACTAAAAAAATGACCTGCAGACAAGAAAATACATGAGTCTAGACTTCAGCAAGAAAAGAGATGTGTCAGCATATAGACAGTAGAAAACAAACATGAATTGAGTATTAGACAATGACAATATAGGAATAAAAACCACAATCTCTGCCTCCCTTATGCAGCAGGTGCACCAGTAAATCTATCCACAGAAAACGAAATTATTTTAAGTCCATTAGAAAAATCACTATCTAAAAGAAACCATGAAGGAAACTTACTATAAAGAGAAAAAAAAAATTTATCCCCAGCTTTTTTGGGGGGAGGGGGAGGCAGAGAGGGGGGAGGGAGTCTGAGTTTTTCATATATTATGTTTGTAGTGAAGTCTACATCAAAAATATCCAGGATTTAAACATTTTACAAGGGGTGTACAGAAAATCCATAATTATAATCAAATGTCTGTAACAGATCTATTTAAGAAGGAAAGCTCCGATCTTTAGAAACTGAGTAAATAAACTGCTTTAAATTATAAGTGGTCACTTTACCAAGTTACTAGACTTACTGTGTTACTCTCATTATGTAAGACCTGTTTTTCAAAATACAGAAAATAAAGTCCTATTCTTCAAATTATGTAACTGTTGCCAGAGGCAGATATTTCCTTTGTGATTCCAATTAATTTTAGCCTGATTATAATATTCTTCATTACAGATATTACAAAGTATTGCTCTAGAGCAATTTTATAAGAATTTCCCAAAACTTAGATGGAACAGATATTAGGCTAAATTAAATTTGTTTCTGAATGTGTAGTTTGTGGAATACTTATCCTGAAAAGTTCCACTATCTATTAATCTACTGTACTCTAGTTTAAAATAGTATTGAATGTTGCTAAATTATGTTGGGAAGGTGCCAAGAGGGATCATTTAGACCAATTCTATAATATATCTAAAGAAAATATTTAGCAAAGCCATCTTCAGGGCTGCAGCTAACCATTCCAGATCACAGAAGTATGTATCTTTAATTTCCAGAATGAGAAATTAAAGTATAATCTACTTTAAGTCTCAAAATCTACTTGTCACATACTCTCTTAACAGCTAACCAAAATTCGCTCCTCCACAATTTGAGCCAGTATCTCCACGATAAGATTAACAGACAACTGCATTTATCACTACATTTTGCTCTTCAGTAACGTCTAAAAGAGATGGTGACACCAGAGATACCTAACACTCACAGGGACTCACTGTCCCACTTTTCCAAGTCAGTTAACTCAAGTCCTTGGAAGCAAACTGATCCATAAATGTAAAAGTGCTAAAAGGAAACCTTTTTAATCAGTATGATTTTTTTAAATTGCACACCACGCAAGACCTATCCAAATCCCTTACTAGAGAAACTCCCAAATGCCATCATGTCAAAACAGCTGTCAATGTATCACCTAAACCTCTTTTCATTTTTAACAAAATGCACTAAAAGAAAAACCCCAGCACTAACAATTTATAATGTATCCTTCATGCCATGAAAACCTCTTAAGTTTAATAACAACAGCCTTAGTTAGCAGCAGCATTTATTGGGTGTTCACCATGGGCCTGCCACAGCTCTAAACCCTTCACCTATTAGCTCATCAATTCTAACAATCCTGTGAAGTCGGCACCGTCATTACACCCATTCTGCAGAGTGGGAAAATGAAGCACAAAGAAGTTCAGTACCTTGCCCAAGGTCACAAACCGGTGGGGCAGGACTGGAACCAAAACGGGCGGTCTGACTACCGAGTCAGTGCTCCCAACATTCAACCGCTGAAAAGAGTTAACAATTCACCCTTGACAGCCGTTTATCAAGAAATGGTAAATGTTCAACTGCTGAGAACTGGCGGCCCGATCAGTGTCCTACATCCATGCTCATGGCTGCTTTGACTTTGACAAATCAGCGACACAACTGGATTTCCCTAACACACAAATCGGACTTCTCTGGATGTCAGAGCAAACCCATTCCGCATCTCTCCAGGAACGGGAAAGGAAAACCCTACGCAACTCTGGGGCCCAGTTTACCCACATTCCTACGTTATAAATCTGGGAGAGTCCAGAGAGGACCCCCGGCCCCCGCGGGGACACACGGAGCCTAGGGAGACCGAGGATGACACGAAGAAGCTGGAGCGTCCCTGGCCAGCCGCCGGCGCGGTCTCCTCTCTAACGACGCAAACGAGGGAGGAGGCTGCGATCCCCGCACCGCGCCGTGGCCGCTCCGGCCGGAGGGGAGGCAGCGCGCGGCGCGGCGCGGGGAGGGGCCGGAGGGCAGGGCGGGCCCCGGCCGCACTCAGCTGACCTCCGCCATGTTGGCCGCACACGCCGGGACCCTTCACAACAAAGGCCGGCACCGGGGCGCCGGCAGCGCAGGCGCCTCCCCCCGCCGGGCCCGCCTCCCGGGCGCGCGGGGGCCGGGCCGGGCGACTAGGAGGCCGTTCCCCGCCCGCGCCCGGCCGCGCGGGCCCGACCCCACCGCCGGCTTGCGGGCCCGGGGCGCCGGCGGGGGTGGGGGCAGGGCCGGGCCCGGGAGGGACGCGCGGCGGCGGCGGCGGCGGCGGCGGCGACGGCGCTCGGCCGGCCGCCCGGCTCGGGCCCAGACAAAGGCGCCGGCGCCCCGCGGCCCGGCCTGGCCGCCCTTCGCGCCCGCCGCCATTGCCGGAGAGCCCCCCGCGCGCCGGCTCCTCCCTCCAGGCCGGCCGCACTTACCTGTGGGCGGAGAGCGCGCCTCGGACCCGGGTCCCGGCTCACACGCGCTCCGTCACCGCCGCCGCCGCCGCCGCCACCCCCCGCCACCGCCTCGGCCCCGCGCCGACCCCGACAGGACACCCCGGGCCGCCGCCGCCGCCGCTCGAGCGCGCGCCCCGCCACGGACGCCCCGGCTCCCCCCTGGCCGCCGCCGCCGCCGCCGTTTCGCGCGTCCTCGAGCCCGCCGCGCGCCCCCGCTAAATACCACACACTGCGGCGGCCGCCATGAGGAGGCGCGGCCCCGCGCGCCGGCCGCCGGAGGGGGCGGGGCCGCCGGAGGGGCGGGGCCTCCCGCGGGCGCGCAGGCGCAGAGGCGTGGCGCCCCCGGGGGCGGCGGTTGGCGCTGGCGCCGCGCGGTGACCGTTGCTGCAACCGAACCCCTCGCGCTCCGCGAACGCCGGCGCGTCACGCGCTTGCCCGCAGCCCGCCCCGCCCGGGGCAGAAGCGGCGCCAACCGCTCGCGTCCGGGAGCCCCGGCTGCCCCCCGCCCCGCGGGGCTTTGTTCCGGGCCGGGTGGGCCGCCCCGCGCGTTGGGTTTGCTGGTGTCGGCAGGCGCCCCTGTCCCAAAGCAAGCACGCCGCCGCGCGGGGACCCCACCCCGCAGGAGAGGGCCCAGCCGCCCTCCGATTGAGGGGCGGGACGAGCTCCAAGGGTGTGTCTGGGCCGAGAAGCACGCCTCTTGCCCCGCGTCCTCCTCGGGAAGCTACCTGGGACTTGGCGTCGCCTTTTTCCCCCCAACCAACGGAAGACCATGTCCCTGCCAGTGCGCGTGGGTACCTGGGCGAAGGCCCGTCCCCGAGCTGCCTGTGAGAGCCTGCGTGCAGACAGCAGTCTCCGTGGGAACGACGGACACGTCTCTGTGTTAGAAACCGTCCTGGGAGTTGGCCCCCGCCCCCGCGCCCACACGCCGGCGTTCTCCATGGGAAGGTTTGGGGCACGCGCTGCGCTGCACGGAGCACACCCACAGCTGCTGCCCAGAAGCCGGAGGCACGAGTGGGAGCTGCGCGGCTGTCCGGTGGGCACTGCGACCTGGTGATCCTTGGCTCATCGCGGCTGCTGCCTTCCGCTGGGACCGCCATTAGCACTTCCAAACAGTGTTTGTTGAGGTCGGGAAGGTGAAAAACAAGCAAAACCCGCCTCGTGTTCTTAGGCACAAGCTGTCCCTCCTCGGACGCGGGTCCCCAAAACCTGAAAGTCAGCTGAAGAGCTTAGGTTGAGTTATTTGGGCCCGTGTAGTAATTGATGGTGTTCTCCATTTCTTCAACCGTAAATGCGTAGAGGGACTCTGCACGTTGTGCCTACACTGTGCCTGGTCACGGGGCTCACTGGGGAGGACGACACTCGTTCATTCAGCTTCAGTCATTCGGCCCACGCCAGGCAGCACCCTAGTTACTGAGAAGACGGAGCCACTAGCCCTGCACTCGAAGTAAATACAAGTTAGTAGGGGACACAGACGTTCAACAAGCTCACAGATTCGTGGCTACAACTGTGAAAAACGTTACAAAAGGAACAAAAACTGCCCCTAAGGTGAGCCGACAGAGTTTAACAGGCTAGGTGTCTCCTGGGACGGGTGACAGTAAATCCAAGGATTAGCAGGAACGAAGCAGGTTGCGCAGGGCTCGAACAAGGAAGACAGCGTGTCGGGGAAAGCCTGTCCGATTCCAGGAGCCCAGCGAATCCCCACTGCGGGTTTTGGCCCCTGGGCGGAGGGAAGGGCGCAGGGGGGGACACGAGGCACAGGCATGTGGTGCAGACACGGATGCTGGTGCCATCAGTGGGGTCCTGAGGGTACTGGGCTTCCCGGGCCAAGATACTACAATTACGTCATGGACGGCGCTGCTCAGGCCGAGGAAGCATTCGCCGAGGAATCGAGTTGGAACCTGTCCTTGGCCACAGGGAAGGGGTTTCCCAGAGGAAGGTCGGCTTTCCAAGCCATGTGACGTCTGTGAAGGGACAGGGACGGAAGACGTGAGCTGCATCCAGACTGAATGGGGGCGATAGGGAGGTAGGGGGTGGCTGAGGACATTGTCCAAAAGGAACGAAGACTGACCAGGGAGAATGCTTCCCTCTGTCTGGGCAACAAATGAAGCTCTGGACCAAAGAGGTGCAAAGGACACGGACGGGAGGGTCTCGGACAGCTGGCTTTGCAGTGGAGTCCGTTAGAGCTCGGAAGGCTGGGATGGGAAGACGAGCAGAGCCCTGAGGCTGGTGATAACGACAGAGACGACGGTATTACCTGCCGTTTTGAAGCACCCGGTGTGCCAGGCACATGCGTTACCTCGCGAGTCCTCACAAAACCTCTGTGACGTCATACCATTAACATCCCCATTCGCTAGGAGGCAACTGAGGCACAGAGGTCAAATAGCTTGCCTGAGGTGCCTGGCTGCGTTGCTGCTGCTCTAGGGCCGATTCTGAGGTTTCTAGCTTGGCAATCGGTGTGGGACGGGGAGCTGCTGCGGAGGAGAGATACATTCGGGCGTGGGGGCCGTTCGGTGTGAGGCGTCTGGGGGCAAACAGGAAACACCTGGAAAGACAGGAGCCCAGGACTCAGGAAGGAGGCTGCCCCTCAGGTGCAGGGGGGCCTCGGGCGCTGGGGTCCCTGTAGTCAGATTCTCTAAAGTCACAGAATAGGGGGGGCTAATAGGTGAAGGAGGAAAACCAAGAAGGGTGTTTTCAGAGAGGCCGTTTGGAGGTTTCAGTTCCATTTCAATGCAATTAAGGCAAAACTAGACTTCCCAAGGAAACAGGTAGAACGTAGTGTGAGACGTAAGACAGAGCTCAACCAACCACGTAGACGTGAAGCAAAGGCATGCGACATGCAAAAGCGTAGGCAGACATCGTACGGTGGCATCACATCGCACTGGGAGGAGGTCACAAACTGCCCACAGAGAAAACCATGGTGTTTAATATTATTGAAAAGTATTACTTCACGATTACCCTTGAAAGTCCACTGACTCACCCCTAAATTACAGTATGTCGTGTTGCCTACACAGTCCCATGCCGGGTGCGTATGTACGAATGCCCAGTGTGATAAAATGTATTTACACAAGACACAATGTCACCATGTTCCTAATCACATTACTTAAACAGCAACGTTCCTCTCACGTTTTGTGGGGGAAGTCATAACTCCCCTGCGTTTGGGAGGGACGGCAGAAGTCACTTCCGTTCAGTTTGGAAGTAAACGTTCCACTTTTGCAGGCACCGCATCGTGACGAGGCAGGTGGCCTTGTGCCGGGTTGTCAAAGATACAGATGGCACTTTCTGGCCCTTACGGGGAGAAGCAGCACTGGGCTGAGGCGTCAGTCACCTGCTCTTTGCAAACAGTCCAACGTCAACTTGCCAACGTGGCCAGTAAAATTCCAAACACCCTACTTTGCCACGGACCCCATCTTGCTCCCCTCACACCCACATCCATTGTCCTACCCCGTTCGTAGCCTCTGTCCGTCTGAAAACGACCCTGTCTCACCTGGCCCACCGCTGACAGGCAGGGAATCCCCTTACAAAGCAGGGTGTCCTCGGGAGCTGCCGGCGTGCGCAGGACAGAGCGGTCACCGACGGTGTCGCAGCGGGTCTGGAAGGCTTGGAGCTGTCAAGCCGGCCACTGGGAAGCCACGCCTGCTCTGGGACCCTCCCCCTTGCCTTCTGGGCTCGCTCCTGACTCCTCTGTGGTCAGGCTGTCTTCTCCCTCCCTGCCCCTGCTCCCTTTTACACCTAAGCCACCCCGGCAGCTACACCTCTACTGCGCTCAGCTGGCCCTACGGGGGCTCCTCGGACCGAGCTCCTTCCTGTTGGGTGAATGAATGACAGCTGCTCGGCCGGGCGCTAGGGTGGGGCACAGCCGTCCCCACCACACATCTCCGACATCTGAGGGGACACGGCCCCACGGAAAGGCCACTACATGGCATTTTCTGAGTAGTCCGGCAAGCGACAGCCCATCTACAGACAAGGACTTTGTGAAGGGCAGAGCCACCCCAAAGGGGGTTCGGGATGAGTGCCAAATACTTTCCGGCTCCGCGGGGACAGTATCTCAGGGTACGGACCTTCCTGGCCCGTCAAGTCACATCAAATGGCAACCGCACCTCCTCCAATGGAACCGAAGCCCCAGTGATAAGGCGTCACTTCCTCGTCTGCTCCCGGTGGGGGTGCCTCTGTCTGGGCCCCCACAGCAGCTCGAACTAACTTGACGTTCCAAACGGGTCCAACGCCAGCTCACTGCTGTCTTCTCAAAGCGACTGTTGTCGCCATGATGCCTGCTGAGGTTGTGCCAAGGAGAGACGCGGTGGGAGCCAGTGGCGCCCGGAGGAGGGCTCTGGACTTGCCGCCTTGGTCCGTGACGCTTGACGTCCGAACCGTGTTTTCCCAATTAGCCATCGTTACGTCTTCTACCGGGGGACGCCCTAAGAACGCACACCCCCATTCCTCCCCTCTCCTGCATTCTCATGGACGACTATTTTAAACAGTTCCCTAAATAAAGAGGGTTCAGGCACCCTGATCTAGCCAGAACCTTGGGCGCATCAGTGTACTGAATTTAAGAAACATGAATTCAAATTATACCCATATTATTTTATATCTTTGTTTATATTTATATATTTAAATGTCTGTACCTCAGATATATAAAATTCTAACCTCCCTAGCGTCCCTCCAGTGTGATCCATCGCGGTAGTAACTTTTCCAAATGCTCCCACAGCTCACAACCCGAGTGTCCCGAGCATGAGCGCCCCACACCCCAGTCACCAGCGCCCTCTTTCCGTGACACAAAGCCAGCCTTTGTTAAGTCCTCCTGCTGCCGCCATTGGTCTCATGAGGAGCTTGCCGTATGGGTCTCTGTGACCCCTGTTTGTGGAAGGCCCATTTCTCAAACTTCTCCATCAATCTCTACTAGTTCACTGACTCACATGACGAACGTGTGAGTGCCATCAAGGCACCCTGGCTGTCCTCGGTATGGTCAAAGCAAGTTGTCCTTTGCGTGGATTACACGCAATCCCAGATGACGTGGGCCACACCAGTTAAGACAATCCACGTGAGGCCCGAGCGTCCGATGGCGTACAAACGCTTTACAGCAGACCGGTTCGCAAGCCCAAACCTGTCAGTCCCGGATTGCTGACGGGCCGCTGCTTTCTAGGCGATCACAGAGATCTCCTGCCCAGGAAACTCCTTCTGTCTTACGTCAGACCGCGCATGCCCTTTGTCACTCAGCTTTGGTGGCTGGCTCGGAGGGCACGGGCATCCCCCTCCAAGCTCAGCTCTGCTGTGGGCCAAAAGGAGCGCCCTTTTCGGCTTTGCAGTGGGAGGCACCCCCCCCCCCCCCCCCGCCCCAGATGGGTCCCTGCCAGCTGAGCGGAAGCACGCAGGTCCCTAACACGTCAGACGGGCCTGCAGCAGAGCAAAAACAATGTTTCCTTTATCAGACACACCTGCTGCCCGTCACTCACTGGGGTGGTGAATGCATCCAACAGCATCCACAGCAAATCCTGCCAGTCGCGCTGGAGGAGAGATTGGAGACACAGCGTGAGCATCAGGAAGCGAGACCGGGACCGGCCGCAGAAGTTTCCCAAAGCCCACACGGTCACGAAACGCATTAGCACGCAATTTCTTTGCTTGAATTGAACCTATTTCTTCAGGAAGAAGGTTATATGCCAGGCACTAAGTTTTGCAGGTTATATGCCAGGCACTAAGTTTTGCAGGTTATATGCCAGGCACTAAGTTTTGCAAGAAGCTGAAAAAATCATTTAGGTGTTTACATACCTGGCAGTCTGTGGGAATAGGTGGCATTAACGATTACTTTTCAAGCGTCATCCAAGTCATCTGAACACGGGTACCTGTCTGCTGCTTTTGCACAATCCCTGCCCCCACCCACACGCACTCACTCCCCCAGATCCACATCTTTTTTACAGTCACTAGAATTGAGCCGGTTTTAAAGGCACGTGTTAGGCTCCTGGCACTGCTAAGGAGTACACTCCGCCTGTGGCAGGCAGGGCCGTGTCACATTCTCCGTTGTGTCCCCACCAAGGCCCCGCACAGTGCCTGGGACACAGAGGGCCCTCAAAAGTTTTGTGGAGCAAGTGAGGAACTATTAGACGAGGCCCTGGTCCTCGGAGACCTCCGGCCGGCTACAAATCTGCTCGGGTTCTCTTTCCCACGTCCTCGGCCGCCGCGGGCAGGTATTCGTCCCTTCTTTCCTGGAGGAACCGGCACTCGCTGACCACCCTAACGTGTGCTTCAGTTATGAGTCACTTAATTCAAAACTGACATCACGAAGGGAGCGTTTTCTGGGTGAGGAAACGCCGAGAGAATAAGGACCTTCCCAAGGGCAGGTGCTCACCGGTGAGGGGACGGGAGGAACGTTCGGCTCTGCCGGGCTCCAGCCAGCTCTGGCGGCCACAGGCCCGCGTGGTGGCCCTCGTGGTCCCGCCGAGGGACACGGGCGTCTCGGGGCGTGTCTGCACATGAATGCTTCTCCAACACCCTCGAGTCTTCTCTGAGCGTCTTTAAATTCAGGGTGTCCCCATTGCGGATCATGGAAGAAGTGACCCAAGCACATTTTCTATGTCTGGACAACCACCGGCAGCTCTCTCCTCGAAGGGACAAGCAAAGGCGTGCGTGCAGCATTCGCTGGGCAGTTGGAAGCACTGACGCTGCAACGCGCTAACGGGGGGTTGGGGGACCCGAGATGGGGTGGGGCGGAGGGGAGACCGGTTCCCATTTGAATTCCTGTGGTCACTTACGTTGTGTCGCTCTCACGTAAAGACACAGAAACAAGGGGTCTTTGCTGTCTGCGAAGCCGTGCTGCGTAGCCCTGGGCACAGAACGAGGGACCCCCGGAGGGGCAGGTCACCCTGTGCCTCAGTTTCCTCATCTGTAACAACAGACCTCTCCTCTGGGGTGACGGTAAGGTTAAGTGGGTGAATACGTGGAAAACACTTCGATGAGGGCTGGCTTCGGTACCCAGAAAAAAGGAGGTCAGGAGGTGGAGACTGTGGGACCCGCCCAAACGCCCCCAACCTAATTCCCTGACCCTGTGAGCACGCTCTCCCCCTGGCGAAAGCAACTTTGCGAGGGTGATAGAGTTAAGGGCCTTGACATGAGGACATCATCTTGAACTGTCCCAGCGCCACCGATGTCACCACAGGGTCTTTATAAGGAGAAGAAACAGGCAGGCGTCAGGCAGCTGTGAGGACAGAAGCGGAGGTCACGGTGACGCCAGGAGGGGGCCAGGAGCCAAGGAGTGCCAGTGGCGGCCTCTAGGACACGGGTCCTCCCCGCCTCCTGCGGGAGGGACTGGCCCTGCTGCTGCCTGGACTTGGTCCACACGAGCTGGACTCGAGGGGTCCGGCCTCTGGAACTGGAAGCTAAGACCCTCGTGTCGTCCTAGGCCGTTACCCGTGCGGTTTGCTAGAGTGGCCACAGGAAGCTGGCACCGACCGAAGAAGCGTTAAGTCTGGGCGCAGGGCAGAGACGCGAGGGTCCCCTGAGGACGGCGCTTTCGGACATCACAGCACGTCTGGCAATGAGACAAGGAGGTGCCCGGGCAGATCTGCCAGCAAAGCAAAGGCAGAAGGACGCCTGCCCGGTGTCGTGTGTTAGGACGGAGGAGGTCACCGAAGCGCGTGGCACCAGCGCGCACGAGTGCAACCTCACAGCCCCTGGGCCCCTCGATCCCATTAAAGGAAAGTGTCCCTACACGTCCGCACAATCGACTCAGCTTCTCAGTTCGTTTCTTAATCCACAGGGACATCGACTAACCTCGAGGACGTCCCCTTTCTTTCCTTTCTGGCTCTTTCTTTTAATAATAATAATAACAATAGAAGGCGCTCTCCCAGATCTCCTGAAGAGAAGCACTCGGGCTTCCCAGCATTGGAGACTTAATGAGCCAAGAACAACAATTCGCAGCAGCTTACAGTGCCAGAGCGCCTCCCAAGCATTTAATTAATCCTCCCGCGGCCGGCCGAGCCCAGGAAACTGATATTCGTAGTGTCTCGTCCTGACACCCTTAATCCGGCAAGTCCTGCGCCGCCTCGGGACGGGCGTCTGTCCCGCTCGGTGTACCTGGGCCGGCACAGCTCGGCCGGCGCTCCCCGCCGACGGGAACCTGGTCATCTGAGCCGTCTAAATCACCGACTTCCCGGGCAGGGGCAGCCGTTCCGAGCCGCGATTCCCCAGGACAAAGGACAAAGCACGTCTGTGCGCGGCCCGCGGGACGGGCCCGTGATGAGGAGGCCTCGTGCCAGTCGCATCCGAGCCCGACGGACTCGGTGGAACTGGGGCGCGATGCGTATCAGGAGGCCCCGCTCAGAGGGCGGCTCTCCGGAGGCCCCCAGGGGACCGGCAGAGCAATGTCACCGTGCTCTTTGCCTAGCGTCGCAGCTGCGTGGGAAGCTCGAGGAAGCCCTACTTTTCTCTCTGTTCAGACCCGCCTCCTGCCGAAGGCTTCACCGCGACAGACCAGCCGAGCGTCCCCGCAGACCACACCAGACAAGGCCGGCCTGGCCCCCAGACACTCCACCGATTACAATTCCGACTGGTCAACTCCTCCACCCTGTCGTGTCAGCGACGCAGCGGCGAGAATGATGTCAGATCCCAAGGCCCGTCACCGACAGCCAGCGGGGAACCGAGGCCCCCAGGAAGCAGCCTCGGGAGCGACGGGCCTTGGGGGTGCCTTGGGGGGGCCCCTCCCGCCCCAGGCGAGCTTTCGGATGACAGCTGACCAACGGCTGGACTGCAGCGTCCTGAGAGGCTCTCAGCCGGTCCCGGCCCCCAGCTAAGCGCTCCCAGACGCCTGGCCCAGGAGGTGCCCGAAAATCTGTTCTCTGTTCGTTGGGTTAAGCGGCTCGGCTGGGGGTCATGTGATAATCCATCACAGACAATAACGTCAGCCACAGGGGCCTCCTGGGCAGGAGCCACTAGGGCTTCCCTCTCCCCTAGAAGATCCAAGAAACTGAAAACCTGGAGAGACCTCGGGGACTCCTATTCCGATTCCCCAGAGTGGGGAAGGTGGTGGCAGAGCTCACCCAAAGACCTCCAGTCCCACCGGCCCCTGCAAACCAGAACACGGCCGCCCCGCAGCAAGGCCCTCCCCCTTGTCCCGCAGACACCCCGAAGCCCCCGCTCCATCCCGCTGCGGCAGAACAGCACCGGGCCAGGCAGACCTGCCCTCCAGGGCGCCCGCGCTCACGGGGGTCGGTGGCGCTGGGGCGAGCGAGCACCTCGGTGATGTCAGGCAGCCTCGGTGTCCTGGAGACAAGAAAGCGCGGGGACCAGGAGGTTGAGTGGGGGCGGGTAGTGCGCCTGTGGGTGGGGAGAGGGAGCACCCCCTGCACCCCCCACGGCAGAGGCCCCAGACGGAGGCCTGAGTATTTCAACAGCGAAAGTCAAGCCAGCGGACCGGACGGGCCATGGCAGGATGGACTGCCCTGCCGCGTGGACAGACACAGCCTCCGGAAGACCCGGCCTGCTGGCCTCGAGTTCAAAAGCTGCAGACCCCCCAGGGCCCCTCGCCGGAGGGATCAGGGCGGCCCCGAGAGAGCGAGCGGCAGCGTGTCCCTCCTCCCATCCCGTCACCTCCCGCCCTGTCCTGCCCCGTGTCCCGCTGTCCTCACCCATTCCCAAGCACGCGTTTGTCTGGGAGCTGCCTGGAAGGCGACTGTCCCCTGCTGTTGTGGGACCGAGGTCCCCATCTCCTGTGTTGTCAGCCGAGGGTGGGACCCCCTTCCAGAGGCCGCCCACCTCCAAGCACGCAGCCCAACTCGGGCTCAGGCGTCACACGAGCCGTGTGAGCTCGCACAGTCGCAGGTTCCGGGCACGGGGACACGGACGTCCTTGGGGGCCGTTGTGCGGCAGGGGCCCAGCTCTGCTCAGGCTGTGAGAGCTGAGATCTGAACACCACGAAGGGCCGCGGCCCCGAGCACGATGACGGCCAGCGAGGAGGCCACGTGCGGCTATTCAAGTTCAAGTCCTGTAAAATCAGGGCGTGCCCTCAGTCCCGCACCCTCGCCGCACTGCCGGGTGGCAGGCCCACACGTCGCTCGTGGCTGCTGTGGGGGCACGTTCCTGGTCAGCCCTGAAAGCTGTTGACCAGAGCCCATCCGGGGAAGGGCACGTGCCGAGGCCCTGGCGAGGACGCGACCCCGCCGGGCTGCAGGAGGCCGGCACACGCGTCGGCAGCGGGAGCCTGGCATGGCTGCATGCCTGGCCCACCCAGGAGCCCGGGGAAGGGCTCTGCAGACCCCGAGCCGCCCCACGCCCCCAGGGCAGATCCCGGGTCAAGGCAGCTTGGACGCGCCCCAAGCTCTCCTCGCTCTCAGCGGGCTCTCTGTCCCCTTGTACCTTCCTGGTCTTCCCAACCAGGAAGGCCACCTCCCCGCCGACCCCTCTGGAGGCCTTCCTGGCTTTGCTGGGAGCGGCCCGAAGCCGGTCTCCCCTTTCGGCACCAGGGGTCCCTTCGCCTTCGTGCTCAGTAATGTCTGTGTGTCTTGTCCCCCAGCTAAATGGCACACAGACTGGGCTTTCTCTGTGCTCTGTTTCCCCACAGCGGACAGCAAAGGCGACTGCAAAGGTTTCAGGGAAGGGGGG
>PVJL010005906.1:0-100633 GCA_004026885.1 Lyroderma lyra
GTACAACCACTGTGGAAGGCAGTGTGGGGGTTCCTCAGAAAATTGGGAATGGAGCTACCATTTGACCCAGCAATCCCCCTTCTGGGGATCTACCCAAAGAACTTGAAAACCTTTGTCCGCAAAGACTTATGTACCCCAATGTTCATTGCAGCACTGTTCACAGTGGCCAAAACATGGAAACAACCAAAGTGCCCTGCGATAGATGACTGGATAAAGAAGCTGTGGTACATATACACAATGGAATATTACTCAACTATAAGAAAAGATGAAATATTTCCATTTGCAACAAAATGAATGGACCTGGAGATCATCATGCTTAGTGAAATAGGCCAGACAGAAAAAACAAGGAACTGTATGACTTCACTCATATGCGGAATATAAAACTGAAAGCAAAGAAAAAAAGAAATGAACAAACAAATAACCCATGGGCACAATCAATAGTTTAATGTTTATTTGGGGATGAGTGGGTTAGGGAGGGGAGAAAGGGGAGGGGGTGGGAGAGGAGGGGGGAAGCTAAATATAAGGTGATGGAAAGAGAAGTCACATTAGGTGGTGAACTTATACATTGTCGACAATGCACTGTAGAATTGTATGCCTGAAACCTATGTAATCCTTGCTAACAAATGTTACCCCAATAAGTCTAACAATAAAAATGAATTAAAAAAAAAAATCGGCCATGCGCCTGATAATCCGGTGCGCCTTATGGTGCAGAAAATACAGAACTTGAAAACCTCACTCCTCAAAGAAAAAAAAAAAAAGAAGAAAATTTGTTCAGAAATTTTAAATTAAAATATTTTCATTTTGTTATCATTAGTGGCTTTATTTTCAATGGGAGCAAGTTTCCAAGACATAATGAGTATACTGATGGCAACTGCTTCTTGGATTCCAATTTAGGAGTTGTGTTAATAAATTATGATCAGTAATACTACATTTTTTAAAATCTCATCTTTTAAAAAATTAGGAATATATTGCTGCTAAAATGCCTATTATATAATTTTTGTGGTTAATGCATACTATCAGGTATTTTGAGGTAAGAATACTCCACCTAACTCTGATATCTATCTCGTTTATCTGATTTTGTCTCATCTCACCATGTTGTTTAGAAGCTATTTTTTTACGACTGCCTTTTGTGCTGTGAGAACATGAAGAGGTTCCTGCAATAGAAATCTTACCCTGTTATAGCTTACCTCCATCCCCTTCCTATTAAAAATAGATACAAAGCAAAACATTCCAGAGTACAGGAAAAGTCTAGAACTTTCCTTGCTTGGAGCTGTGTCTGGTGACTTTTCTGTTTGGAAAGCAGTGATTGGAGGAACTTGGCCACCTGGCTGGTGACTTGTACATCAAAGCATTTTCTTCTGCGTCTGGTGACACTTCAAGGCAGCAAAATGAGTACTAAATTAACTGAGTGAACTGCCTCTCTGCTGATCTTCTCACCCTAATGAATCCTCATTTGGCATTGAACTCACAGGTCCCCCAGGGAATCCTTGACCGAAGCAATGTGATCACTTTGAATATAACAGGGGAAGCTGGAGCCACTCTGGACCTTCTGGTAGAGAACATGGGACGTGTGAACTATGGTGATTACATCAATGATTCCAAGGTAAGACCAGCCTCGTTGTTAGGAATGAGGTTCAAATGTTGGCAGGACTATGCCTAAGCTGAAGAAGTTTTTGTAAATCTGTTTAAAAACTCTCAACATACACATTTATTTCTCTGCAGCCCTATTAACATAAAAGCAATTCTGAAAAGCACACACACTTTGTCAAATTTGATGAGTGAACCTACCCTGATTTGTTTTGCAACCTCAAAGTTGGGTTATTTTGAAAACCTGTTTTCCTCTGTAGGTGATGAGAAAGTTGAGCTTTGCAGACAGAACCCTTCCCTTGTGTTTGAGTTCAGTCATCTTACAGAAAGAAGCAGAAGAGGAAACCACTCCACTGTGCTTTTCCTCTCCTTGTAAAACCCACCTAGCTCTTGAAAAGCACTTCCTTCCCAACAAAGCTTAGTGTTTGGTATGCTCTGTTTTTTGTACAAAGCCTTGGTGTACTGTCTCTTACCTCTGTTGTGCCCAGGTGTCTTCTCCAAATATGTTTTTCTCACACATATTTTTAAAGCATTACTCAACAAACATTTACTAAGGTCATACACTGTGTGAGGTGCTTTGTGAGGTGCTTCAGGGGATACAAAGATGTTGAGATAGCTCTGTGGGCAGCTAATCATCTGTCAGATGAGAAAAAGCCTGCACCAAGGAAATTATGGCACCAGACAATCTAGGACAGGACAGAGGTCTGCGACTATTTCCTTAATTCTCTCAGTGGTAGCTCAGAAGCTGTTCTGAGTAGTGTAATGATAAAATTTAATGCTGTCCTGCTCCTTCCCACCTGGGACGTGAGTCATCCCTTTATCCATCATGTTCACACTATATACGCTATTGCCTGTTCGTCACTTAGTAGCTGTATCAGTTATCAGATCAACTGTGGTAGTATTGCAGAGCTTGTGTTCAAGTAACCCTCATTTTACTTAATAATGACCCCAAAGCACAAAGTGCTATTGTTGGCAATTTGGATATGCCAAAGAGAAGCCGTAAAGTGCTTTCTTTAAGTGAAAAGATATGTATGTATAGGAAAAAACATAGTATATGTAGGGTTAGAAACTATCTGCAGTTTCAGGCATTCGCTGAGGGTCTTGGAACATATGCCCATGGATAAGGGGAGACTAGTGTATCAAAGTATTCGCATTTATGCTATCTCACTTAGTCCTTGCAACAGGTGAGTGGACTCAGATGTGATCATTCCTGTGAGTGGTGCTGAGGAGCTCAAGGTCAAGATTTGCTCCAGGTTATGTATCAGGGGCAGAGTCTATCCCCTCCTTTCATCTACAGTGGACTGAATATTCTTTTACATTCTTCAGGTTCCATCTTTTTTTTTCCATTCTAGCAATGACTCTGAAACAACCACTGAAGATTGGAGATTTGAAGTCCAAAGTTCTAGTGGCTAAAACCCCTTTCAGTAGAGGCAGAACCTTTTGTGGGGATATTCTGACCTCCAAAGGAAAAAGAAAGCTGTGGTTTGGTAAATGTACCTCTCCCCAAGCCAGATCCATGTCACTTTAATGTCTACACAGTTTGAGTCATGTTTACAATTGGTGTTTCATTCCCTAATTTGTTTTTCCCAAGAATTCAGGGCTTGAATGTTGAGACACTTAAACCCTTCTCCTTCTCACCCCAGTTAATTGCCCTGTTTCTCCTTTGCAGGGTCTGATTTCTAACCTGACCCTCAACTCCAGTATCCTCACAGACTGGATGATCTTCTCGCTGGACACTGAGAATGCAGTGCACCACCTGTGGGGCTGGCATGGCAATAATAGCAGGTGTCATGGTAAAGCCTATGCCCACAGCTCATCTAACTACACCCTCCCAACATTTTATGTGGGGAACTTCTCCATTCCCAGTGGAATCCCTGACTTGCCCCAGGACACCTTTATCAAATTTCCTGGATGGACCAAGGTACATGTGTTTATGGAAAAGTGTTTGAATTCAAGCTCAAACATGTGGTTTTTAGTGTCTGAGAAAGAATATAAAAGAGCTGCTAATGAGGCTATATGACAGTTTTGGGAGTGGAGGCTTTTCTGTATTAGTTTACCTATTCCTCAGGAGTGGGACCATGCAGATCTTCGGGGATTCAATGGCCAACTTGGAACCATCTGCCCAATTTTCATTGACTGCCAACTTCTATTAGTGAATGATAGCTTTTCTGCTTCCTCTAAGAAAAACTGTAGCCCCTTTGGATACTGATTATGAAGGACACTTTCTCTTTATCCTAAAGAAAAGCTAGTCCAGGCAAAGTGGTGAATCTCAGGGAGAGCCTGTTTTTCTTTCATCCATCCCTAACCTCATACTCCCATAACACCCCCACCTCATGCAGCCCTGTGCCCTGGGGACAGCCACCTTTGTTTACATGATCCTCAACTCTTCCTTGGCCATTTTAGTCACTCTCCTTTATTTTTTGAAAACATTGGCATGTCTTCCTTCACTGTCATTTTCTCCCTTGCGCAGGGGCCATGCTAATCTTCTCTGTATCATTCCAGTTTTAGTATATGTGCTGCCGAAGCGAGCACTTCACTGTCATTTTCTCCACTTTCATTCCTATTTTCATTCTTGATGACCTTACCATCACTCAGTTATTCATTCAACAAAAAATTTTCAGTGGCTACTATAAGCCCAAACTTAGTGCCAGTCACTAAGAATAATGAATAAAACTGCATGGGGTCCTTGCCCTCATGGAACTTACAGTTGAGTTGGGGAGAAAAACCAAATCACATAATCACCCAAATTAAGCGATACAACTGCAGCTACAATGGATGCTAAGAAAAGATATTGGGACTTGATGATAACTAGGGTATTTGACCTTGTCAGGGAAGTCCGGAAAGCTTTCCCTGAGGAAGTGATAACTTGAGAGATCTGAAGGATAAGTATGAATTAACATGACGGCAAAGGGAGAGGAACGTGTCCCAGGCAGAGGAGATAGTATGTGCAAAGCCTATATACTTAGAAGGGGAAATGGCTAGTGGAAAGAACTAAAAAAGGACCAAAATATGTAAAACACAGAGAAAAAGGCATATGGTTCAGAGAAGAGGTTGGAAGAGCATAGCGACCAGATTGGAATAGGCCAATTAAATTGCAATAAAGTTTTGTCTTTAGGTTAAGAGCCATTGAAGCAGGAGTGACATGACAGGATTGTGATGTGACAAGTCTCTCTGACCCCAGTCTGCAGAATGGGTTGCATGAGGGTATGTGTGAATTCTGGGAAACTATCTAGGAAGCTGGATCACAGTCTCCTTGAGAGACTGGGATGGTGGTAGTCAAGATGGAGATGACATCAACTATTTGAGAGATGTTTGACATTAAATCAATAAGATGTAATGATGGATAAGATATGGGGGTTTAAAGAGAAGGATATACCCCAGATGACTCTTAGATTCCAGACTTATAGCTGCACAAGATAACACCATTTATGGAAGGAAGAAATTTCAGAAGAGGATTTGGGCTAGGAGAGTGAGATCATGAGTGTAGATTTGGACAAATTAAGTTTGAGAAGCCTTTGAGAACAGCTCTGAGAAGATACTGGAAGAGGGTTGTTAGATCTATGAGTAAGGAATTCAAAGGAGGTATCTGGGCTAGAAATATACATATAAGGTTATTTGTGTATAGATGGTCATTGAAGACGTAGTATGGATGAGGTCCTTTAAAAAGAGAGGATGTAGAAAGAAAAAGAGGACCTAAGGCTGATCTTTGAGAGACACAAACATGACAGAGAGATGAGGAGGAGAGACCAAAGAAGTGGGAGGAAAACCAGCATTGTGCTACCAAGAGGACCAGTGATGTGAAGACAGAAGCCCTTTTATTGGATTTAGCAACAAGGAGATCACTGGGGCCCTTGGTAAGTGCTATGCCAGTGGAGTAAAGCTTCTGTAAGCCAGGTTGGATGCTCTCGAGGAGTGTAGGGAAAGTGTAGGAAATAAACATTCTTTTTCAAAAGTTTAACTATGAAAAAGAAGAGGAAAAAATACGTTAATTGCTGGAAGAGAAGAGAGCAAAAGATACACATGCAATGTGTTCAATAGTGCTTTTTTATATTTTTTGCTTTTTAAATGTTTATGGAAATATATTTTCATTATCATTCTGTTTGAATATTTTCTAATTTCACTTATTATCTTTTCTTTGAGCCATACATTATTTAGAAATGTGTTAATTTTCATATATTTGTGGGGTTTTTTTTAGCATATCTTATTTATATTGATTTCTAATTTAATTCCTATATGAGTTCTATAAGAAGGAGACAGCCAGGGAACTACCCCCCACCACCAAAAAAAAGAAGGAGAAAAATCTTTATAACCTTGGGTTAGGCAGTGACTTCTTAGATTTGACACCTAAAAGCATTATTCCTAAAGGAAAAAATTTAATAATATGGACTTCATTAAAATTAAAAATATTTTCTCTACAAAAGAAATGATTAAGAAAATGAAAATCCAAACCACAAACTGGGAGAAAATATTTTCAAATTATAATTCTAACAAAAGATTTGTATCTAGAATATATAAGGACACTATAAAGCACTCATTAATAGGAAAACAAACAATCCAATTAAAAAATGGGCAAAGGACTTGAGTGGACATTTCACCAAAGAAAATATACAAATGGCTGATAAGTACATGAAAAGATGCTTAACATCAACATTATCCGTCATTAGGGACATGCAAATCAAAACCACAAGAAATACTACTTCATACCCACTAGAATGGCTATAATAATAAAAGATGGATAATAACAAATATTGGCAAGGATGTAGAGAAACAGTAACCTTCCTATAATGCTTGTGAGAAGGTGAAATGGTACAAACACTTTGAAACACAGTTTGGAAGTTTCTTCAAGTGTTAAACATAGAATTACCATTGGACTCAGCAATTCTACTCCTAGGTATATATGCAAGAGAAATGAATGAAAAAATGTCCACCTGAAGACTTATATGTGAATAGTCATAGCAGCATCATTCATAATAACCCAAAACTGGAAATAATTCAAATGTCCATCAACTAATGAATGGATAAATAAAATGTGGTATATCCATACAATGGAATCATATAATATAAGGGAACAAGCTACTGATACATATTGCTACATGGATAAATCTGAAAAGCATTATGCTAACTAAAAGAAGCCAAACATAAAAGATCACATATTATATTATTTCATATATATGAAATGTCCAAAAAGGGCAAATCTATAGAGACAAAAAATAAATTAATGGTTGCCTAGGGCTAATGGTGTGAATGGTGAGGGGCTGCAAATGGGTATGGAGTTTATTTTGGGGGTGATGAAAATGTCACGGAATTAAATTGTGGCAATGGTTCCACAATCTTTTTAAATTTATTAAGACTTGTTTTATGACCTAACAAATGGTATATCTTGGTGAGCATATCTCTGAATGTTTAAGCTCTAATATCCTCTCTCTGGCCACATGTTTCGATCCCCCAAACTCCCATGCCTCCCAAGCCTGCTTTTGGATCTTACTGATTACCTGAAACTCTCCACCATTAAGCCTGCAATTCCTTCCTATCCAGCTCATATATCCCGACTATCCTCTTTTAAGGGCCATCAATTCACTGGCCCCTTTGCCCTTCTACCCTGTCTCCTTGTTTGTCCTCCATCTTGAGTACATCTACCATTGGCCTTTGCTGATCTGCCAGTAATTGGGTACCTCACCACACAGTCATAAGAGCCACAATCTCCTCACTGTCTCCAGCCTCTGGAGGCCCTGAACTTGCCTAGCAGTCCTTGGTCTATCTCTTCCCCTGTCCCCAGGGGCCTTTCTAACCACTCCTTAAGCCACCTTACTCTTCCTCCCACTTCCTCCACTGAGGACTCACCCTCCTTGATGACTATCAGGTGTAACTCCTTTGTTCCCTCAGTTTCCTGTCAGACTTATCTCTCTGCCTCCACCCTCACTTCCTGCCCAGTGACCTCTGGGAGGAAGTCTAAGTTATGAATCCCCTTCTCACCTTCTTCACCAGGCCAAGATCCTGTTCTCATACTTTCTCCTTTACCTTTTGTCAGCCTTAATGTCTTCTTTGCCAAGTCCTGGGTTGCAGCCAAGAAGTGATATCTGGGGTCTCTAGTATGTAAAAACAAAGTAAAGCCCACTCCCCCAAGATGTTCCCAATTTAGATAGCAAGCTTGTTCTCTCTTGTTTTCTTGCTCTCTCTTTTTCTTTCCTCTTTCCTTTTCCCCTTCTCTCTGTTGGTATTCTGTTGTGTCATTTATTTCCTTTGTTCATGCTTTTTCATCCCTCAGTCTGCCCACCTAGCCATCACATGCATATTCATCTGTCAGGACTGGTATTAACTCCTCTATGAAACCTTCCTAGACCCTTAGTCCAGGAAAAGGCTGGCCCCGTCCTCCTTTGAGCCTTCTGTGCCCCACCTGGACTCAGCACCATGATGCTTCATCACACATAGGCTGGCACATTGGTTTCACCCACTGGGTCATAAGCTTCATGAGGGGCATTTTAAAAAGTATCCAGCTTAGTCACCATCCTGCCCTCCTCCTGGGCCTGGATGCTCTATAAATGCTTTCAGGTGAACAGGTATACAAATTCCTGTGTTGCTGAGCTCTGAGGAGAAAGCAAATGGGAGAAGTATAGGCCCTCAAGCAGTCCTTTTAGTGATGAGGGACTTTGCTGGGTGCTGTGGATACAGTGCCAAGGCAGATGAGAAGACTCAAACACAAATCATTGCTCACTAAGTGGTATCCGCTTAGTGTCTCACTAGAAAGAATTTTCTGGAGATGCAAAGCAGAAAGAGAACATATCTGTTGCAGGGATTATTAGAAGGACTGAATAGCTTAGCTCGAGCTTGAAACAGACCAGAAGAATTAAAGGCCCTTCATTAGAATTAGAGGGAGTTTTGTCAGGGAAGAAATTTCAGGTGAGAGAAAAGTAGAAACAAAAGTGCAGAAATAGAAATGCTTGGGATGTTTTGGAGGTTAGAGGGGGCTCATCTGGGCCAGGTCATAAAGGTGTCACACCCAAGAGTTACAGACCCAGGCATTCTGCTTAACACTTGAGACTATTTCTATTATCAAGAGTGGTGCATGTGGTAGGATGTTGCATCATTTTCTCAAGTTTGCAGATGAGCAGATAGGGGCTCAAAGATCTAAGTATCTAGTGTGAGGTACAGAAGTAGGTGATGGAACAGTTCCTTGAGCCCCGAGTCTTTCTGACTTGAAGGCCCATATGAAAATGTAGGCAGCATTGTACAAGGCCTCAAAGGCCAATGAGGAGCTTGTGCTGATTAATCTAAGCAGGGGCTCTTGACTTTGTCAGTCTGATAAATACTTTGTACTTTCATGCTTGAAATATACATATGCACAGAACATTCGTGAATGTGTCAAAGGGTTCATCTAAGTCATATGTCCACTCAAAAATTAGTACACAAAAATTAGTACACAATTGGCATTGTCCAAAATTGCCAAAAAGTGAAAAACCCAAATGTCCACAGCTGATGAGTGAATAAACAAAATGTGGTATAACCATATAAAGGAATATCTGGCAATAAAAATAAATGAAGTACAAATACATGTTACAACATGGATGAACCTTGAAAATACATTAAATGAAAGAAGCCTGTAACAAACCACATATGTGGTATGCTTCCATTTGTATGAAATGTCCAGAATCAGAAAATTTATAGACAGGAAGATTAGTGATTGCCTAGAGCAGGGAAAGGGGAGTATTGGGGGTGGAAGGGTAGGACAGAGGAATATCTGCTAAATGTACAGAGTTTCTTTTTGGAGCGATGAAAATATTCTAAAATTGATTGTAGTGACAGTTGCATAGCTCTGAAGTATACTAAAAACCACTAAATTATACCCTTTAAATGAGTGAATTATATGGATGTGAATTATATCGCAATAGAGCTTTATATATACACACACACAGGCCCATCCACAGGATTTGTGGACCTGGGGATTGCATAGGTCTGAAAATGAGAGGACTATATACATCATACATAAAACAGAGCATCTGTGTGTTCTGTTATTTTCTGGTGAGCAGTGGTCCCTATTGCTGAGGATTGTCCCCAGCCAGTTCTTGAGGTTCTAAAGATCAGCACACACAGAACAAACAGATCCCACTCCCCACAAGGCACTGAATTCTGCCTTTTGTAAGAATGAGCACTTTGCCAGCTATGGGGATGGGGGTGAGAATGGACTTAATGACCATTTCTAAAACTGCCTCTGGGCACATGAACCTTCCTCCATCAGGGTGGCCCTATCAAGTCTTCTGTCTCCAGCTATTTACTTGATGTAAAGAAACTACTTTGAGCTAGTGAATGAAGTCATTGGTAAAAGTGATTCATGAGATAAAAAATCACTTTTGATTACTTTGTCTTTACTTGAGTGGGATGTGGTTTTTTGGTTAAATGCCTGCATGTCAACTGGGATTGCAGTAGGAAGATGTCAAGCCTATTTTGCTGTGTCCAAGAGACACAGGCCAGCATGTTTCTGCACAAAACTCTTGTCTCATCACAAATTCCCTAAGATAGGCAGTGTTTTGACTGTGTCATTTGTACTGTACCTAAAATGTCCTGTTCTCCTAAAGCAGTGATGTTTGTGTGGTTCATCTCTCCTTCAGATGGGTGTAGATAATTCTCATATTAATATCCTCTGCAGCCTTCCTGCATTTTTTAGCCACTTGTAATAGGTTTGGGTGAATAACAGAGCATGGTAGTGAGAGGGTTGAGATAATACCCCACTTTTCCTTAATCAGAATTATGCTTTGAAAAGCTAAGGATCAAAATAGAATACTGACTAAAAGCAGTTTTATTTTTTAAAGGCAAACCATGTTAAAAAAAAAATCATGAAACTTTAGAATTTATAACAAAGGGCTGACAAAAGGCTTTTTGTTACCAGTCCTATCCTGAGACCTCGTCACCACAAAGACCAAGTGATTAGAGGGTTGGAACTTTCAGCTCTACCCACCCCCCAACCTCTGAGGTAGGAATTTGGGGCCTAAAGATGGCTCTATATAAACTAGAACAAGGAGATTTGGAGAGCTTCTGGGTTGGTGAGCACATTGATATGCTGGGAGGTGCACCTGGAAGGGCTGGAAGCTCTGCACACCACCCCCAACTTTGTCCTATGCATGTCTTCCTTCTGGCCATTCCTGAGTTGTATCCTTTAATAAACCCGTAAATGTAAGTAAAATGTTTTCTTGAGTTCTGTGAGCCATTCTAGCAAATTAAGGAGGGGGTCTTGGGAACCCCCAACCAATAGCTTGTTCAGAAGCATGAGTGGCTTAAGACCTGTGGCTTGTGTATGAGTAGGGGCAGTTGTGTGGGACTGAGCCCTTTAACCTGTGGGATCTGACACCAACTCTAGGTAGATAGTGTCAGAATTGAGTTGTTGGACACCCAGTTGGTGTCCCAAGAATTGGAGAATTGGTTGGTGTCAAAGAAAACATCCCAGAAAGAGTGAGAAGGAGAGTGGTAAAAAATGCATGGGAGAGGTAGTTTTGTGGTCTCATGTATGAAAGCATTTGGACATTACCTTGAGAACTTTGTAGAACTAGAACAGGTTTTAACCCTACCAGACCGCTGTACCGATTTTTTGGTAATTTCCTAATCTGCCGCTATATTGCTGTACCTAATTTTCAGTACTTTGCCTAGTACGGGAAAAAAATGACTCCAAGTTCCATCTTATTCTAACCACTTGTTTGCATGTAACTAACATTTTTCTGTATCATGTTGGTTTTTTCTCTTTAATGCTCAGGAGCCCAGGTATAGGGGACAGTTAGGTTCAGGGCCTCAGGTCTGGTAGGGTTAAGCGTCAAAGTAATATGAATGAATATGGCAACAATGTGTAAAATGTACCATAGAGGGAAAGTATTTGATGACTAGCTGTTGAGCATGTAAACATGATCAATAAAGGCACTACTAGGAGGGAAACATAATTAAACACCGTATTTTCAGATAGTGAGGGCAGCAAGAATATAAATGTAATAATGTTATGTAAAGTAAGGTGTAGAGATAAAAATGTTGTATTTTGTATAGCATATTAGTTATATATTGCTGTGTAACAAATTTTAGTGGGTTAAAACAGCTATAAACATATATTTTCCTCACAGTTTGTATGGATCAGGAATTTTGGATTGGTTGGGCTGTGAAGTTCTGGATCATGGTCTCTCATGAGATTAAAGTCAAGCTGTCAGCCAAGACTACATCATCTGAAGGCTTGACTGGGGTTTGAGGATTCACTTTGAAGTCACTTACTTGCCTGGCAAGTTGGTGCTGGCTGTTGGCAGGAGGCCTTATTTCTTCCCTACATAGGCCTCTCCACAGGCTGCTTGCTTGAGTATCCTCATGACATGGTGGCCGGCTTTCCCCAAAGCAAGCAATCCAAGAAAGAGAGTCAGGCAGAAACTATCTTTTTTTTTTTAATTGTTAGACTTATTGGGGTAATATTGGTTAACAAGAATTACATAGGTTCCATGTGTACAATTCTACAGTGTATCATCTGTATGTTCCATTATGTGTTCACTACCCAGTGTCAGTTCTTTCCATCACCATATATTTGACCCCCTGCTCTGCCCCTCCTCTCCCACCTCTTCCCCTCTTGCTCTCAGATAACCAGTAAACTATTGATCATGTCCATGAGTTTTTGTTTGTTTGTTGCTTTCAGTTTTATATTCCACATATGTGTGAAGTCGTATGGTTCTTGTTTTTTTTCTGTCTAGCTTAAGAAACTATCCTTTTTTAATAACCAAAGCTTGGAACTCACATAGAATCACTTTTGTCACATTTTCTTGGTCAAAAGAGAGACATTAATTCTGGTTCCTGTTCTTGGAATGGGAACTGGGTTCTGCTTTTGAAGGGAAAAGTATCAGAGAATTTCTGGATATATTTTAAGACCACCACATTACAGAGTGGCCAAGGGATGCCTCTAGGAGATGACCAATGAGTGAGATCTAAAGGATGAGACTGAGTCATTCATGTAAAGAGCCACAGGAAGAATATTTCAGAACTAGGGAACAATGAATGCAAAGGCAAAAGCAAGAAAGATCCCATGAGCAAGAAGGAGAGTGTAAGAGAGGAGGAGCTAGGGGAGGAGCAGGTGATCATAGTGAAGAATTTGGCTTCTTTTTGTTCCAAAGGAGGGTGTTAAGCAGAAAGTGAAAGCACTGATTTACATTCAAAAGATCTCTTCTCAGTGGAGGATTGATTACAGTGAGGTGAAACTGGAAGCAGGGCTTCCTGATGGGAAGCTATTGTAGTAATCCTATAAGAAACTGTGGACTTGGACACTGGTAGATGGAGAGAAGTGCAAGGTCTGTATAGAAAATAAAGGCATAATTTGCCCAAGAATTAGCTGTGATATTAGGGGGAAAAAAGGAGTCAAGGGAGACTCCAGAGTTTGGGACCAAGCAACTGGAGAGATGGAACTGTTAGTTTCTGAGGCAGGGAAGACTGTAGGAGAGTGGTGGAGGATCAGAAGCTCTGTTTTGGACATGTTTAGTCTCAATTATCCAAGAGGAGCTATTTACTCATAGTCTTGCCCATCAGTCAAAGAGGTAGCCATAAAATCTGAAAGCCTAGCAATAAATAAATAAATAAATAAATAAATCTATTCAATGCAATGAAATAATGTCATCTATGTTTCCAGATCTTATGGCTATCTAATAGAAAGCATGTCAGTCTTTATAAGTCTTACAAATCGGGTGATGGGTTATAATATAAGTTAAAGGTATGTATTCGGTGCTTGTTATGGGAATGCAGAGGTGAGGTACCTGCCCCAGGTTTGGAGCTGTTAGGAAAAGGCCCCAAGTGGTAGAACTAACTCTGGAGTGAAGGGCAATGGGTAGGAGTTACTCTTCTGCTCTCACACTCCTCTGAAGCTGTGCCTGCCAAGGCCACTAATGCCTACATGGTGGTGGTACATTCCCCAGACATTTCTCAAGCCTCTTGTCAAGTAGCACCTGGCATGGGTAACCACTTCCTTCCTTGAAACTCTTCTCCTAACTTCTGTGACCAAACTTCTCCTGATTTGTCTTCTTCTTCTTTGTTTTTTTTCTCAGGCTTCTCTTTTAGTTTCTATGTTTCGAACTGCAGGGTTTGATTCTGGTCTCCCTTCTGACACTTTCAGGGCATGTCATCTTCAGACATGTCGGTGACACCCAACTCAGTACTTTTCAGGACCTGGAGCATTACATCCAACCACCAGCATGGGCTGACCATTGGGGGTCTCATAGGCACCTCCAGCCTGATACATCTAAAATAGAACTGTTCTTTCTGGTCACCCCTGAAACCCACTTTTCAGCTGGAGATATGTCTGGGAGAAAGGGGGAAGCTAGGACTTTAGTGTAATAGTGGGGATGGAGGGGAGGGTCCAGCTGAGAGAAATAATACTAACAGCCACATCATTGAGAGCTTACTGCATGCTAATCACTATGCTGAGTGCTCACATGCATCCTTTCACTTGGTCATTTACAACAGCCCTGAGAGAGGCACAAATACAATTGAGGTACCCCTGACAGGACTTGGTGACTGATTAATGAAAGAGGAACTGTCTAGTAGAGGATGACTCTACTGTTAATATTTTTAAATTGGGTTTATAAATATCATTTACTTTGTTCATAAATAGCATGCTAATGCACCTTAATCTGTATCAGTTAGTTTTTGCTGCATAACAAATCATTCAAAAACTTAGTGGTTTAAAACAACCACCATTTATTCAGCTCGTCATTTTGAATATTGGCAGAATGAGTGGTTCTTCTGCTGGTCTCACTGGTTGTACCCTTCTAGTCAGTGAGGAGGCTCTGCTTTTGGGTAATAGTTGGCTGCCTGCTGAGGCAACAGAGGAGATTCGGCCATGTCTCTCTCATTATCCAGCAAGCTCACCCAGGCTTGTTCTCATGTGCTGGCAAGGTTCAAAGAAAGAATGCAAATGTTTGAGGCTTTTTAAGGCCCAAGACAGAATTCAGATGTCACTTCTTCCAGTCTTTGACCAACACAAGTCATTAGAACACCCTAGTCTAAGAGATGGAGAAACAGATTCTTCCTCTTAATAGGGAGAGTTGCAAACAGTCGTGGCCATTTTTGCAATCTGCCACAACTCTTAGCTCTATTTGACCCTACTTTCATTCTAAATGCTTTTTAAACATTTTTGACCCAGTTTACAATTATTCTTACCCCCTACAAAATCTACTATTTCCACCTAATTTGTTGTTTCTTGTTACAAGTTCTGTGAACTTGGAAACTAGATTATCAGACTTCTTTCTAAAAATATATATTAATTTAGTAACAAAAATGTGAAAAATTTGTGTAAACAGGAGTAAATAGACTCTGAGTGAAAGAGGGTCTCTTACAATTTTTAGTGCATGGACGTTATACCAAATATTATATGGCTGCCTGGAAGTAATTTTCACTCACCAGTTCTTAGCTTTATTCCTGATATCTGAGGTGGTATGATAACTATTGTTAGATGAGATACTCCATAAAAAAAGGTGAAACAGTGATGGAACTTTTGGAAGCTGAGAAGGAAAGGAATTTATATTTGGAGTATGATGAGGGGAAGAAGTGATTAATCTTTTATGCTAATATTTTATATTTTCCTGGCTTCAATTCTATTTGGGTTTTTCCTAAAATACAGAGAAACCATAAATTTTTTTTAACTGTATTACTCTAAGATCAAGGAGGAAGCAAAGGAGTGTGATTTGCATCAGCTACAGACACTTTTAAGTCTAAAAGAAAAGGAGAATTTATTTTCTCCTGTGTATTGCAATGAAATTAATTTAATATCTTATCTAAACAAGCCCTTCCCTAGTTTACCTTATGAAAAAAAAATTTTTTTTCTTTGTCCCGAGGTAGCATCACAAATACTCATGAATTGTGTGTGGTGAGAGTCTTTTAACCTTGAGAAAAAGACATTTGCCTTTTCAGTTTTAAGTTCTTCAAGTATTTAAATACCTTCTTTCAAAGTAAGACTAAATCAACATTCAGCCTGAGTTTGTTGTTTTTAAAGGAACTCTCAGCCAAATTTGAACATTTTTAAACTGTGACTTAAAACAGTGTTGGAGAGATGCAACAAAATGTTGGTGTAAGAGGGACCTCCAGAAAACTCCTCTGGAGACTACAACTAATAAAACACCTATGCCTCAACCAAGGACCCTCTACACATCACAGAAGCACAGCTAAGAAACCCACTCATGGCATTAAGGTACCTACAGGGTTAAACAAAAGAAAAATAAAGCGAAGAGCGGGGACTCGGCTACACAAGTCCATGCTTGGAACTCTACTACTGGAGGAGGGAGAATGAAGGCAGTGGGAGAGTGCTCTGGGCCTCACTCAGTCCGCACCTCACTCAGTCCACGGGATAGAGGAAAGGGGGCCCATAGGCAGGGTGTGGAGCCTCAGGAGGTGCAGACCGGTCTGCAAAATGCAGCAGCCGGACTTCACTCGGTTCCCAGAGGAGGGGGAGCAGCTGGCTGGTGAGGAGCCACAACATGAATGCTCCGGCGGGGAAGGAGAAGGAGAGGGGGGCTTTGTGCACATTTCTCAGCCCACAGCTAGGACAGTCTGAAAGACCAGCATATAGGACAGCTGACCTCAGGGCAGAATCTGCACTCAGGGCAAACCCAGAACAGAAAGGTATAATCATGCCCAAACTCCCTGCACGACCCCAGGAGCCACAGGAAAAAAAACAAAGCCCCAAACACCTCTCTGCCTGCCCAGTACCAGAAGAAAACACCAAAGAAATTACACCTGGAGGGTTCAGAGAGGCTGCAAAAAATGAGAAATCAGAGAATTAAAGAGATGGGGACAGGTGACCCATCGGAAACCGACCTCAAAGCAATGATTATAAAAATGCTTAAGGAACTGAATGATAACTTCAACAGAGAGATAGCAAGAATCAAAGAACACTTACAAACCATTATAAAGGACCAGAGAGAGATAATGACTACATTCACTGAAATGAAGAACAGAATAAAAGTCACCAAAGTAGAATAATAGAAGCATAAAGAAGTGATGTGCAGGAAAAGCTAGAAGATACCCATTTAGAACACATAGATATGAGAATCCAGAAAAATGAGGATGGTTTGAGATTCCTCTGGGACAATTTTAAATGGAAGAATATCAGAATTATAGGTGTTCCAGAAGGGACAGAGGAAAATCAAGGAATCAAGAAATTACTTGAAGAAATAATGACTGAAAATTTTCCTAACCTGGTGAAGGAAATAGGCATACCAGTCCAGGATGCACAGAGAATCCCAAACAAGATGATCCCAAACAAGAACACACCAAGACAATCATAATTGAAATGGCAAAAGAAAAGGAGAAAATTCTAAAAACAGTAGGAGGAATGCCGGTAGTAACTTATAAAGGGACACCCATTCGATTCTCAGCTGATTTCTCACCAGAAATTTCACAGGGCAGAAGGGATTGATTGGCAGAAAATATTCAATGTGGTGAAATCCAAGGATCTACAACCAAGAATAATGTATCCAGTAAGGCTAGCATTCAAAACTGAAGGACAAATAGCGAGCTTCTCAGATAAGAAAAAGCTAAAGGAATTCATCACCTCCAAACCAGTACTACAAAGAATGTTAGAGGGACTTCTTTAAAATGGGAGGAGGGATGGGAGAGTGGGTAAAATAAGGGAAAGGGATGGAGAACTTTAGTTTGATTGTTAACATAGAATCGAAAGTAACAAATCTCATGGTCATAGTCAATAATTTAGTAGTTACCTGAGGGTAAGGTCGGAGAGAGGTGGAGGAAAAGGGACAGGGACACAAATATATGGTGATGGAAAGAGAACTGACTCTGGGTGATAAACACATAATACAACACATAGAAGGTATCATGTAGAATTTGTATACCTGGGACCTATGTAATTTTTACTAATCAATGTCACCCCAATAAATCTAAAAAAATAATAAATAAATAAAAATGTATAACAGGATAGAAAAAAAAAAAAGAAACAAACAGTGTTTGAACTTTTGCCTTCAATTCTAATGAGAAGATTGTGTTTATCTAAAGAATTTAAAACAGATAGAGATACCTGTCTGATTAACAAAGTAGGTCAGGCATTTCAGGAATGTAGCATTTATACTATTATCACCTTGGTTTAATAGCAAAGAGTGGGGAACCTGTCAGCAGTCAAGCTATGGTCAGAGAAAACCAGACTGTCATGGAAGTATTTTAGCTGGGACAGCCCTGGGAAGCCCCAGACACCACTGGTATTCACTTTATACATGCTTGGCCCCAGTGGGGCTCACTGTATTACTGTATTTTGCTGTGTATAATGAGCACTTTTTGCCCAAATTTGTGAGGGAAAAATAATGATGCACATTATGCATAGGTATTATTAATTCTGCATCTTTAATTCTTTTGTTTATGCTTAGGAGTTAAAAGTTTTACATAAAATTTCTTGTACCATAATATGTTAAAAATGCTAAAATTCCTTCATAATACAAAAAACAAATACTTAAATATAAACAAATAAAAATTTGAATTAAAAAATTAAAACGAAATATTTTTTCCCAAAAAGTTTGGGCCAAAAACACGGGTGTACATTATACACAGGAACTTGTTATACCTGGCAAAATATGGCAATTAGGGGTATCTCCTTTTGGATCACATTTACCAACATAAGCATGTCCCCCACCAATAATTTCAGCATAACTTCTTATAGAGAAGCAAAAATCATAGTGTATATGTATTTTTTTAAATGACATTTTTTTAAAGTTCCACTCTTTTTAAGTCATTTTTTTTCAGTATTTTACAAAATCACTTTTAAAAATAAAATCACAGTTCTATGCAAAGAGGAGTGCAAATAACTTCATTTTTCTTCTAGTAAACAGTGTTCTCTAATACTCTTAAGCTGAGAGCAGAATAACATGAAGTATTTTTCAGTAGGGCTTCGTTTCACTTGTCAGTGAATCTTTTCTCAAACAGAATTATCAACCAGTATTATCCAATGAGTGCTGCTAGATATATACGGAGTATCACTCTTCTACAAAGTCTTTCCTGTCATAGAGCCTATGCTGGAAATAGCTGATAAACAAGTAACCAAACAAATGGTATGAATATTAAACAATGACAGTAACTGAAAGAAAAAGAAGAGATTAAAGGGGTGGTGAGTGACTTGGAATGAAAGGCCTAGTACTAAGGAGAGTAACTGTGACCCTTCTCTCTGAGGAGGTGATGATGCAGTTGAGACCTGAGCCATCAGAAGGCTTTCAATATGGGAGAACAGTCACGAGGGATCAGTAATGCACAGTGAGAAAGCTTGGTGTGTTAAAGTAACAGGGGAAAAGCCCAGTGAGGAGTTGAGTAAGCAAAGGGCAAAGTGGCAGAGACAAGGTGGAGAGGAAGAAGATGTGGGTCTGTGGGCCATGCTAAGGAGGATAGAAGCAGGAACTCATGAAAATCATCTGATTTTCACTTGGCTGCTATGTGGAGCCTGGGGTTCTAGAGTTAATAGAGAAAGTTGGGAGTTTGTGACAGGCTTCAGTAATCTAAGACCACATCACTCCAGAAGACTGGCTGTGAGGGTAAAGAGAAGCAGAAAGACTCTGATCTGATCATGAAATTACAGGCATTTCACCATACTTCAGTCGTGCTGTCTAGTATGGTAGCCACTAGCTACAGATGCCTATTTACATTTAAATTTACATTAATTAAAAGGTACAATTGAATTTCTTTTTCTCATTAGCCACATTTCAAGTGCTCAATACACTATCGAATGTGCATATAGCTACTCTGTTGGGCAGCACAGAACATTCCATCACCGCAGTAAGTTCTGTCGAACAGCAATGCCTCCAAGCTCTGTGTCTATGACCTGTTCTTTCCAGATTCTTCATTCCTCTCTTTTGGAAGAGCAACCAAACCACCATAGACTTCATTTTATGCTCCTGTGTTAAGAGCTGAGAGTGGAGGTAAATTTTGCCCTGAAGAAATTCGTATCTTTGAAGAAATAACTAACGCTAGAGAAGATGTCATGCTGAGTTTGGAGAAAGTTAGAGGGAAGATGCAAGGCACAACACCTACATATTAGAGAGTCATTTGGGTGAGTCAGGAGGCAGAGTTCATATCGCAGCTGAAGGCTCAAAATGGGCAAAAGGTGATAATTTGGAGGAGAAAAGAATACCTAGAACAGATTGTGCAGTGTCCAGAATTCAGGCGATTAGGTGAAAGATAATATTAACTTTGATCAGCAATGAAGAGTGACAGTTTGAAGTTACATCAATCAGTCACAGTGTAGTCTGGAAGATGGGGCAAGTAGGAGTATTCACTAGAAGGCATTAGAACATATGCAAGTATGGGAGGAGCTGGGAAAGCAGAAGTTGGAAGAGGGGTCAGAGAATCAAAGGCAGAAACACTAATCAGCCCTCCTGCACTGGTCAAGTCAGTACCTCAGGTAGGCTGACCAGACATACCTTTTTAAATGGGACAGAATACAACAGTATTGTCCTATTTCAAATGGTAAATATGGTCAGCCTAGTCTTACTGTGATAAATTCAAGATGTCAGTAGGCTGACCATACATATCATTTATAATGGGACAGTACCATTGTTTTCTGTCCCATTTAAAATGGTACATCTGGTCAGCCTACCCCAGGGGAATCTCAGGAGCAAGTCCAGCCACCTAAGCAGTACTTTAGGGAGCTCACAGGAAGGTCTTTGGGACTGTTGGTCAACTGGGCAGCATCTAGGAAAACGAGCTGGATATGGAACAGAGGAAACGAAGGATGCACTGAACCTGCAGGCACCCTGGTCCTATCAGTCCTGAGTTTAGCCGTGGTGATGCCCAAGAGCAAGGGCTGCTACTTCCCTTCCACCCTCCCAATTTCAAGACGGTCCTCTTGGCCAACTCTGACCCGGAACCCCCTGATGGAGGGGATGAGAGCAATGGTTATCAGCATTCCAGGGGACATGCCTGATTCAGCACAAGGGATGGGAGGAACTCTCTTGGATACTTATGAAGTGTAGTTCCAGGTGTGAGAAGGAACCAAACCTCAACACTGTTCACCTCACTCTTTAGTCCAGAATTGTCCTGGCCTTTGTTGAGAACACTATGGAACCCATGTCACACAGGCCAGTCCTCATGTGCTGCTCACAGAGCCCTCTGACTAATCTACCTTTGAACCCACTTGTCCCCTTGACTGCAAAAGTGAAGTGCTACAGTTGGTTAATACTGTGAAAAGCAAGGCACTGGCAGATTTTAAACTGATAAAAACAGTAAAGCTATCACTATATAATGTCTTTCAGGATGGATTGAGATAGCTTATCCCATGGTAAAAACAGGAGTAAAATATTTCTGCATACTGTGAAATTCATTCATTTTCTAAATGACTTTATCCACCAGACAGGTAGTTTTTAATTACTGGCCTCCTGAATTGGGCACATGAATGCCCAGATCTTTTCATTTTAGTAGTATGAGAAGTGCTCCACCCACTGAGCACTTCTTCCATGCCAGGCGCTGTGCTGACCACTAGACATGCACTGCATCCTCCTGTGCTCCCTGTCCCCTGTTACAGATATGAATTGGAACCTGCCCAAGGTCAGACAACAAGTAAGTTGTCACACTAAGAGGGGAACCCAGCTAGGAATTTCTTAGGGAGCTGAAATAAAGGAGACATGTGCAGGCTGAAAAATACCTGAAGGTAAGCGACTAAGTAGCTCTAAGGTGAGTGACTGCAACTGCGACTAGGGATCAGAGCTTAGCAAGTGACAGCCTGGCTGGGCCTTCTCCAAGGTATCCCCCCACAACATACAGATGCTCCTCAACTTATGATGGGGTTATGCCCCAATAAACCTATCATAAGTTGAAAATATCATACATTGAAAATGCATTAATACACCTAACCTACTGAAGACCACAACTTAGCCTAGTCTATCTTAAACATGCTCAGAGCACCTACATTGGCCTACAGCTGAGCAAAATCATCTAACACAAAGCCTATTTTATAGTAAAATGTTGACTATCTCATATAATTTATTATACATACCACCTTTCCACTATTCAAAGAGTCAAAATGTTCTAAGTTGAATTAATTTGGGGACTGTCTGTATTTGGGCCACTCTACCTCCCTCCCTTTCCTCTTTATTCCTTCCTTCCTCCCTCTCTCACATACTCTTTCTCTCCCTTCCTTTCTCTTCCAGGTGTGTGATCTCCCCTCCTTTGCTCTCTTTCTATCCTATTCAGCCAACTGTTAAGTCCTACCCTATGAGCAACTCCTAGCACCTGCAGACAGGCTATGCAGACATACCCAACCATGGTCTCAGTTCTTTAGGAGGTTCTCCTCTGTTCTCAGTTTTGTGGCAGAAGGAGCTTCTGACACTCACAGAAATTGTCTTTGCAGCTTGTAAGATCATCTACACCCCTCAAAGCAAGTATGCCACCCTCTCTCTGATGCTAGTATGAAAACCATTAAAATACACTAGTAATATAGACACCCAACTGGGTAGGCCCCTGTCCCTCCCTTCACCATCCTCCACTTCCTTCTTGAAGGGTTGTTTGGTGATAGCTCCTGAGACCTGTGTGTTCCCAAGCTTCAGCCCCTGTGCTCACCTTGTATATGAAAACAGCATGGTCAAGACCTGCCTCTAGGAAGGGAGAGCAAAGAAGGAAAACTCACCTCCTTGAGGTAGCCATTTGGCAATTATCTGTGTACCAAAGAATCAGGGAGCAGCTGCTATGGGAAAATAGGCAGTCCCCCCAGGACCCAGGACAAAATTGTGAAACTTGATAAACTGCCACAGCATTGTCCAGAACTGACATGTACAGCTGCTAAAGCCAGTAAGAGGGAACGAACACCTGTTTTCCTGAAGGAGGAGTGGGTAGCTGGGGCCACTTCATGTTATATCTCCCACCAGCCCCTACCTGACTTGGCCAGTCATTTCAGCAGAGTACTGGAACGCAGACTGGCCTGGGCCTGTTTCTCAGTCCTTGACTGTGGTGAGAGAGTGCCTTTATGGGAGCATTTCCTTCCTCTGCCACTACTGGCTGGCTCACATACATCTAGGCTCTCCTGTGCCTCAGGATTAGTGCAGCTGGTGTTGATGGTTTCTCTCTCTCTCTCTTTTTTTTTTCTTTGTCTCTCTCTCTCTCTCAAGGGTCAGGTGTGGATTAATGGCTTTAACCTTGGTCGCTACTGGCCAGCACGGGGCCCCCAGATGACCTTGTTTGTGCCACAGCACATCCTGGTGACATCGGCCCCAAACACCATCATAGTGCTAGAACTGGAGCGTGCACCCTGCAATGACAATTACCCAAAACTGTGCACTGTGGAGTTCGTGGACAAGCCGGTTATCAGTGAAACTGTGACCTACAGTCATCTCCTTCAAGACATGTGGAATCAAGACTCATAACGGACCACATATGATGACAAAAGCTTGTGATGCTTCGGAATTCTAGCATTCCATACTTCACATATCCCCTTGCTGTGACATCAGTCACTAGAGAGTTCGATTGGAACATAGATTTAGCTTGTGTGTTTTCACCTGATGTTTCCCTGAAGCCTTGAGGTGCCTAACCCACCACTGTTGCTCTGTGATGGAGGTGGTAACACAGTAGTGCACAGGTGAACCTGCAGAATTGGAATGGAGGCCTTCATGGTGTTTCTGATTTTTATTTTGAAAGAATCATGTTGTCTTTTTGTTAAATAAAATTTGCATTCATGATGTTACGTTTTTAATATTGAGGAAGTATTAAGATAGAGGTTCTGATTTAAATCATAACTAGACTTGAGTGGGCTGAATAAGCCACTTCACTAACTTGAAGTTCAAGGCATGGAAAAATCATCTTGGTTTAATCTCGTGGACTGCTCTTTTTTTTCTGACCCTTATTTGAAGTTCAATCCCATTTTGTGTGCTTTAGTCAGAACAATTGCACCTACTCAACACATTCATCACAGTCCTGCACACAAATCAATGCAACTGTGACACATACACACATGAGACTGTATGCTATGTATGTACACTGATATGCAAGGACATGATGTTGCATAATATGTGTATCCTGCTCAAGGCAGTAGCTTTCTTCCATTGACCACTGTCCTACACCATGCCCAGTCCTGAGCATATTACATATTTAATCCACTCATCCCTCACAAGTACTGTACTGTCATCTCCCCCAATTTACCAGGCCACACTGCTGTAAGTGGTAGAAGCTGGGTTCAAACCCAAGTCATCTGGCTGTAGTGGCCAGGCACATATTGCATTCATAATATATCAATGCATGCTTATGTTTTCATAGGAAAGTATTAAAACAACATAAGCAAAAACACTAATATGATTGTATCTGGATGGTGTCTGAGAGATTGCTTACTTTTTCTTTGTTGCTTACCTCTGTTTTAAATACTTTACAGAGAAATTGTAATTTTTTTAATTATGGGAGGAAGAAAGGAGAGATTTTTTTATGCTAATCTACAATGTATTTTATGATAGTGTATTTTTCCCTGTCTCATAGACATCAACGATGAGGATCAAGGAATCAGCAGGGAGTTTTGAAACTGGTCGAGCCAGCTGCAGGAGTTGAGACAAACTGAGACTAGAATTTTACGTAAGACCATTTTTCACAGCATCTTTTTCTTATGTGATGTTTGGGCATCCCACAGAGTCAAACAGGTGCTACATGGATCCATGGCCTAATTTCATTGCTCTTCCTTCCACTGCTAAGTTACCAAAAATTTATGAAGTGATGGTCAAGAGCTGTGCCTAGTAATAAGCTTTGGAAAGAATGTGAGATGATTCCTTTTAAAGCATCATGTACATAGGTAAACTGCACCTTCCCTATCTCAGAAGCCAGCATGGAGTCTCCAGAAGGCCCAACCAGTGGAACGGGATTACTTCATCGGAGTGTGCATGTCCCTTCCATTCTCTCATCTAATCTTCAGAGTCATACTTTAAGAGAGGCAACAGAAAGCCCATTTTACAGATGAAAACATTTAAAGCTTCAGTGAAAGGTAGAGTTGGATTCCACAAACCAGAGTGTTTGTCGTGTTAGTGTGAGGCAGTCTTTGGGGGTTGTCCCCTTTCTACAGCACCATAGTTCCCTTGTCCAGGATATCATGTTTTGAAAAACAGGTTCTTAATACATAAATAGTACCACCTTGGACTCTACTTCCAACCCGGCAACTATCTGTACTACCTCTGAGGACCATACATATATCTTACAATGTCATTCTCAAAATGTGGTGTGCCTTCAGTCACTCCTGATATCTGAATCCAGTTGCTTGAGAGTGCCAGTTGTTTGAGTTCTGGTTAACGGAGGGTCTACTTACATTTATCTGGCATCTACCAATCTCCATGGGTGTCTGTTCACTGAGTGTCTACTGTACCTTAATTGCCTGCTATGTAAATCTCTTATACTAACTTCATCTTTAAGCTGATTTTAATATTCCAGGACATTCTGATCAGGCTTGTACTAACCCAACCATAATGCTGATGATCTCGGAATAGTACCACAGCATCAGTCACCCTTGTAATGAACATCACTGCCTTTTTCTTTGTGCGGTTGGTTATATGTATCCTAGATTTATATGACCTGCAGAACATCTTATTTTAAAATAGCTTTATTAAAGTGTAATTTACATACTGTAACATTCACCCATATTAATGTATAGTTTGATGAGTTTTACTAGATTCATACAGTGGCATAGCCATCTCCAACAATACAGTTTATAAACACTTCCTTCACCCCAGAAAGTTCTCTTGTGCAGGATGTTTTCATTCCCACCCCCACAGCAAGCAACCACTAATCTGTTTTCTGTCTCTATAGTTTTGTCTTGTATAGGAATTTTCTATAACTGGGATCAGTCTTCCATGGCTGACTTTTTTCACTTAGCATGATGTATTTGGAGATCATCCATGTTGCAGACTGTAAGAATATGTTTTTTATTGCTGAGGAGTATTCCATTGTGTAGACACACCACATTTTGTTTATCCATTTGTCAGTGGATGAGCATTTAAATTGTTTCCAGTTTATAGTTATTATGAGTAATACTTACCTGAACATCCATGTACAATTCTTTGTGTGGTCATATATTTTCATTTATTTTAGGTAGATACCTCAGAGTTGTTTAGTTATATAGTAAATATATGTTTAACTTTTTTAAAAAGCTGCTGGACAATTTCTTTTTTTTTTTTCCTTTTATTGATTGGTTCCCTGGCCAGGAATTGAACCCAGGCCACAGCAGTGAGAGTGCCAAAGCCTACCCACTGCACCACCAAGGAACCCCTGGACAATTTCAGAACATCTGTTTTTGAGGCTAGCAAGAAATGAAGCAGTAGCAGAGTTGCACTCAGCAGAATGCTGTTTGTTCCTGGAGTTAGCGTCCCTTCTGTTCTCTCTCTTTTCCCTGCTCTACCTCAGGTTGTTCATTGTCTCATTCTCTCCTTTTGTCTGTGTTAGTCTGTCAGTCTTTGTTTCTCAGCAAATCCAGTTTATTCAGAATGAAATTGTTTACCACTGATTTGAGTTTGGGTTTTTTTCATTGTTTCCCCAACAAGCAATATATCTTCTGTCAGATGACAGAAATAGAAAATGATTTTGTATGATCTTTGTTTCTTGCCTTAAGAGAAAAAAGTCATTTTCTGAAATCACTTTTTTAGTCATTGTGAGAGATTCTGTCTGGACTGTGGTAAAATAGATAGCTAGTGGGAACCAGTAGCTTGTGGGCTATGAGGAAAGTCTGGTCAATGTCCTGATAATTGGAGTGAGTTGGTTCTGGGTTTCAGCCCAGCCTCTGCTCTTGATCTGACTGAGCATCACTTTCTGGGTTGCCCCTTGGCTTCCAGGCTCTAACCCTGATATTTGTTGACTGGGTACCCAGCAGCTGTCTAGTTGTCCATAAAGGCCCAGTGAAGATTCTGAGCTGATTACCCACTAGACAGTTGCTCTGCTTGCACCCAAGGGGACTTCCTGGTGTAAAGAAGCCTCCCACAGCTTCAGTCCTTGAAAGTCCCAAGCCAGCAGCATTGTCTGACCAGTTGAAACAGGACAAACATGAGGACAGAAACTGTTCATGCTCCCACCCATCTCTTAACATCAGCATGATCTCCAGCCTCAATTTCCTCATATCCTAAATGTGGTTCCCACCTCATGAGATTTTAAAATCAAATGCAATAATGAAAGCACCTCACTGTAGTAGGTGCTTACTGAATGCCAGTTTGATTCTTTCCCATCACATTCCTCCACAGAAGCAGGTAAGTAATCATATGGAATTCTGAGGGACAAAGGAAGAAGAAATACCACCCAGGACACACCATTCTTTCCCTGTAACCCTTTGTGTTCAGTTCAATAACTTGGTTCTTCTCTTGACCAGCCACTGTGCTTGGCTGGAGGATGCAAAGGTGAAGGAGACAACCCAGTATAAAACATGAACACAGACCAGAAGATGAAGGAGGAGGTTTCACAGAAAGGGGGAAGGTGCATCATCTTTCAAGGCCTTCCGGCATTAACCTGACATTGCTGAGGGGGCAGCCTGAGCCTACGGGAAAGATTCAAAATCAAATTTGGACTTCAGAGACCTCAGTGTAGACTTTTGCAGTGCTCCAATTCTTTAAAGACTTTGTTTACTTGTTCTCAAACCTTAAGCAACTTCCCAGTGCCGACATACTGAATTTCTATCTCAAAGGGCATTTCTCATCATCGTGTACTCCCTTGGTTTTTGTCTGTTGCTGCATATCAAATCATTTCAACAAGTTTGTGTAAGTGACATAAAACAACTATTTTGTAATGTACATGGTTCTAAAGATCAGGAATTGGAACAGGCGAGTGTCGGGTGGCTTGTCTTCATTCCTTGATATCTGGACCCTCTCCTGGGTACTAGAATGACCTGGGGGTCCCTTTGCTTGCATGTCTGGCATTTGAGATAGGCTGACTTGAAGTCTGAGCTCAGCTGGGACTGTCAATCAAAACATTTCCATGTATCCTTTTCCTATGACAGTACATCATCATCATCATCATCATCATCATCATAAAAAGAAGAAAAAAAAAACATTAGTAAAATATTGTCCTTTTAATGTTTAAATGCATCTAGTATTTCACTGAGTCTTAATTAAAACCTTTGGAAGAAATAGGGAGGTGATGTGCAGCCTAATTTGCAGTTTAGGAAAATTGAGAGATAGGAAGGATTGTGATTTACTCAAAATTGGAGGAGGAGGGTACGAAACTAAGACTCTTGCCTCCAAATCCCACACTTTTCCCATAGACTGGTTGCCGTGATCGATTGGACCACAAGGAAAACATTTGTATTCCATTTGAGAAAACTCAAAACTTAGAAGAATGATAATTCAGCCATACTGCCTGCCTTGCTATCAGGCCAGGTGTGAGCTCTGACCCCAGGTTTTGGTGAATGGCCCATGAAATAGATTGTGTGTGTGTGTGTGTGTGTGTGTGTGTGTGTGTGAGCGTGTGGTGAGTGGAATGGCCTATATGGACACAGATCAGGAAGTGAAGAATCCTCCACACTGGAAGATAGCTTGCTCCCAAGGCTGGGCCTTCCTCTCTGACAAAACCCACCCTTGTAGAGTCCAGCTTCTCTTCTGCTTTAATTTGTTCTTTGATACTCAGCAAATTCCCCAGGAACTTCACTGTAAAGTTCTGTGAGCAGTGGATTTCTCTGAAAAAAAGTAATCAGAGAGATGTCACATGGAATTGTATTTGAGAAGTCAAATAGTGACTCAGTTTTTCTCCAGAAGGAGCTCTTCCTCAATGTGAGACAGGGACTGAGGAGTCTGGGAGTGGACACAGAAGCATGGCAGACTCACATCAACTCAAGCCCTTTGAATGATAAGAACCTCACAACTCTCTTTGTGGATGACTGGGCTCATCTGTCCACTCTCTGCCATGCTCAGTAGACACCAAAACACATGTACATGAAACAAATAGGGTAAAGTACTTGAGAAACTATGCCAAAGAGTTCATGTGTAGTGGATCAAATGACCCTGAACCATTCCCAGAGCCCCCCATGAGTCTTTCATGGTTTTGTACTCTAAAATTGAGATTGCCTAGAACCTAAATGCCAAATCCTTCTACCAGATAGGATTTTTGCAATATAGTAAGTTCTCTCTTAACATCGTTGATAGGTTCTTGGAGGCTAAATGACATATAACAAAGCCAATTTTAACATAGGCTAATTGACATAAACAAGAGTTAAATTCCTACGGCACCTCATTACATTATAATGAAATTACTGCTATCCTAAATAACGACAAGAGCTAGATGAGAAGAGGACTAATTCTTTATGTCTCTCTATTTAAAGATACTCTGACTGCCTGATAAGCTGATAATAGGCAGGTATTGAAATATGTCTCCCAGGCCCTGTCCTGAGGTCATTTCAGATTTGTGTCAGTCTCATTATAAACTCTCCAGAAGCCAACTTGGTTAAAGATGGAATTCTGAGTGTTCAGGAGGACAAAAGTGGAAGACAAGAAGAAAGGAGATTAAGATACTCATCTGATTTTTCTTTCTTTCTGAACACAAGAATTTTTCCTCTTAATAGCTAAGAAGGAGCCACTCATCTCAGGTATTCTTATGGAGCCATGCTTTGGAAAGTATTAATGATTAACTCCTCATAGTAACCTGTATAGTAACACATGTAGAATGCAAACACCATACAGCAACAATGAACCAAACTTTTAGCCCCTTCTCACTGAGCAGGACCTTTCAACATCATCTTGGTCTTAAGTGTACCTCTTCCTCTTAATAACAAATTTCTGCCATTTCTGACTCCATGTTTTTAGGTACTAAAATAGTCCCTTCTTCATTTTAGATATCCTATCAGATAAGTCCTTGGTCTTTGAACCTGAAAAGTATCCAAGATCCATTCTTTATGAAAATGTAATTAATCTCCAATATGGTCTACAAAGGTGATTGTGGCCCACATCTCTTTGTTAAATCAAAGACAACCTTCATTCATTCATTTATTCAACTGTTAGTAAATACTTAATACATGCTAGGTATTGAGGACAAAATGGTAACCACCTTACAACACCCTCTCTCAATCTTTTTTTTTTTAAGAGTAGAGAGCTACTATCAATAGCAATAATAATAATAATAAAAACATGGCTCACGCCTTCAAGAAGTTTATAGTTAGTAAGAGATAAGTAAATATTTGCAATGCAATCTCATGGGCACCAAAGTACAGAATAGTACAGAGTGGTAGAGCAGTACAGGAGGGGTTCACAGCCAGGCCCAGGCAATCAAGGACTCTGATTTATAGCAGAGCCTAAGACAAGGGTTCAAGCACATTAAGTTTACATGAGTAGAGGAGCTGCTTTGAGGAGAAAGGGAAGGAGGAGAGGACATGGAGCAGGGAAATAAAGATGAGCAAAGAGACCACCTTTAGCTTGAAGCAACAACCCTTTATTTAATTCATGATTCTCCTAGACAGCTCTGGACTAGACCAGGATCTGCTGATGTTGACTTGGCTCATTCATGTGTCTGAGATCAACCAGTAGGTCACCTTAGGCTGGCTGGTTCAAAAGGAACTCACACATATTAACTGCACTACAAAGTTTATCTGACCTTGAGCCAAGGGGGCCAGACTTTTCTAGTCACCCTCCATGTCAACCAGCCATTGGCTGCAGGCTGCCACTGAGAGAGAGAAGGAACTACTTGTGCTATGGGGAGAAGGTGGGGAGTTGGCCAAAAAGAAGGGCATCCAGGAAGCGTTAGAAGCCAATGCTCACAGAAACTGGATACATCAGTCCCTAAAGGAGATTTGAGCAGGCATCAGCTATAAGTCTCTCATCTGAGACCTGAAGGATGAGTAAAAGTTAGCCACATGAAGGGTGTGGGGAAAGCATTCCAAGTAAAGTTAACAGTATATGCAGATGGCCAGAGCTAAAAGAGAGCAAAGCCATTCACAGAAATGTATATGATGGAGATGAACAATGTTGAGAACACATGGGGCTGCAGCGGAATCAGGAAGCTAGATATGAAGTATCTTACATGATTGTTTAACAAGGATAATAGTTTTGAAGTATTAGCCCAATATCTCTGTATTAGTCAATATGAGCTGAGTTATATTATGTAACAAATGATACCCAAATCTTAGCAGTTTAAAACAAGATTTATTTTCCACACTTGCTACATGTCCTTTGCCAGTCAGTTGGGCGGGGGGTGGGGTGGGGGGATGGGTCTCAGTTTCCTGTCTTGTTGGTTTTTTTTCACAGTAGGACCCAGGCAGTCAGAGCAGTAACCACCCAGAACATTCCTCCTCCAGTTGCCAATGCAGGCAAAAGGGAATGTGGAAAATCACATGGTGACTCTTAAAGCTTCCATGTGGAAGTGATACCAAAAAAAAAAAAAAAAAAAAAGACTTTAATTTAAAGGCATTATTAGGAATAGAGAGTTACCACAAAATTATTAAATTACTTGATATTCATCAAGAAGATATATTATTCTAAATATTTGTGCATAAAATTTGTAAAAAGATAATTGAACTACAGGGAGAAATTAACAATCTGCTATCATATTGCTTTGACAAGCTGTTAGGATAGTAAGAAAGAGAGATAAATAAATCAGTCAGAGACATTTTTGCATTTGACAACCCCAAGTAAACTGATGGTAAAAATTGAAAATTATTTTGGATGGGTTCATAAGGCAAGGGGCATAGAAGACAATGCCTGGCACTCATAAAAAGTAGAATGTCTAATAGATGACTGACCCACATTAAACTGGGTAGCTACAATTCTCAGGTAGGAATGAAATAAATGGAAACCACCCTCCATTCTCTAAATTCCCAGGAGATATAGGAACAAGTGCCTTGATGATGAGCAAGGCAAGAATAACTGACAACCTATACCTGATAGGCTGTGAGCACAGGCCATGGATTTATGTTTTATACATCATTGAGATAATCCAGTAAACTTCAGGCAATAAAGTGTTATAAAAGACTAATAATGAGACATCACAGATTTGTAAAGGAGCTAAACAGAACTTTTGGAACTGCAAAATAAAATAACCAAAATTTAAAACTCAGTGTATGGGTTTGGGAGCTGGTTAGACATAGTAGAAGAGAAAATTAGTGGGTTGAAATATATATCAGAATAAATAATACAGGATGTAGCATGAAAAACTAACAAACAAAAATAAAAGCATGGATGGAGGGAGTTAGAGACATGTGGGATAAAGTGAGATGATCTAACATATGTTTAATCTGAATTCCAGAAGAAAAAGGTAGAATACAATAGAGGTAGTATGTGGAGAAATAATGAAGAGAATTTTCTAGAATCAATGTAATGTACCAGTCCATAGATTCAAGAGTCCCAACAAATCCCAAACATTTAAATTAAACAAAATTTCACATCGCGATATATCATAGTAAAACTGAAGAACACCAGTAACAAATAAAAGCATCTTAAAAGTAGTCAGAAATTAAGATTACCTTTTGAGAGTGGCAATAGATTTATAAATTACTGATGGTTTAATATTAAGATTTTAAAATATGTTTTGAACTGAGCAATAATGAAAGTATTACATATCAAAACTTGTGAGATACAGTGAAAGCTATATTTTGAGGAAAAATTATAGCCTTAAAATGTGTTTATTAAAGAAAAATGTCTGAAATATAATGAACAAAACATCTTCAAGGAGTAATAAATAGAACTGGTAAAAACCTGAAGAATGTAGAAGAAAGAAATATGTGTAAAAGCAGAAATTAATGAAACAGAAAATGCATATTTGATAGAGAGCATCAAAAAAGTCAACAGTTGTTTATTTTCAGACTAATAAACTCAGGAGATAGAAAGTACCTCTTTACAAAGTAACTTTGTGTTTTAGCCCTAAAAACTATAAAAAAGATCTCCCATCATCAGCACAGTCTGAATCTGCCCATGAAACAATGCACATTCCTTTTATTGAGTATCAGAAGCACAAAGTTATAAGGGAACTCAATTTGCCAATCTGTATTGTGAATGCAGAGAACTTTGAGTCCAGAGCGGGAAAACATACTCAAAGTCACACAACCAGTCAGCAGCACAGAAAAAACCAGGACTCAAGCCTAACCTTCCTTTTCCTTCCTTTTCTTTCCTTTCCCTTCTCTTCCCTTCCCTTGTCTTCCCTTCTTTTCCCTCTAACTACCATCTCAGATTCATCGCAAATAGTTACTTCAGCAGGCCAAGCAAGGCCTTGATTGGGCAGAGCTGCCTCTCTCTACTGAATTGTACCAAAGTAAATTTTGCCTTGGGTTTGTTCATTCATTCAAGGAAAGGAAATAAAAAGGCTTTGACTTTTTGCAAAACTATTTCAAAATTTCTATTGCGTTAGAGTTCCATAAACTCCTTTGTTGCAGCAGTCTGTAATACAAGAGGTTAATTACCTATTCAACTCTTAAAACTTAGAAAAAATATTTGAATTGCTGTTACTGTGGAAAATGGTGGGGGAGAAGTAATTGTTCTTTTCAACTCCTACTAAAATAAATAAATAAATAAATAAAAACAAAACCGTGTCTGCAAAGCCCCTCCATCTTCATGCTAAATGTGCTAAGGATTTCATAATCAGTGTCTTTGGGACAAATGGTCCTCTCCAAAAAAGAGCTTATTTTTCATGCTACCTATAGACATTAAGGCAGTTATCTCACCCAAAGGTTTTGATAATGGGCAATTTCCTGTTTTTGTGACACTTGTTCTTAATATTTTACCTTTACTCTCTCATTAGCTTAACTTCAGCATCATGATGTGGTGTTATGGAGCTTCTGCAGTGTAATCCGGAGTTCACAAAGCAATAGTTAATGATAAAAACAATAATTTAAAAAAAGAGAGAACTTACATTTTTAAAATTAAGCAAAGGACACATAAATAAACATCCAGAGTACTGTATCAGAAATTCAGACTTGTGGATTAGGACCATGTTGATCGTCTGTAAGCCTTGATGGCAGAAGGGATGTATCCTTTCAGGCTACATCCCTCTCTATGACTCTTAGATCATGATACTGCAGTTATTTGTTTACCAATGACCAAGAGAGCCTTCATGACAAGTCCTATATAATTTTTATTCTTATGTCCTCGGTGTCCAATATAGCACATCTAGCCTATATTAGGTCCTCATTCAATACTTCCTCCATTAAAAAATGCTTCTGTAATGACATTCACAGATTGAGAATGCATCTACATGTTTCCTACAGTCTTTTGGTCATATCTAACACAGGTGTCAGCTGAGGTGTTTTTTTCTTTAAAAATTAGATAAAATGTATCTTTAAGACCTTCCCAAGATTTTGGTGAAGCCCTGAGGGACATACTTTCTCATAGTTTCCTCTGATAGACATTCTGCCTCTGCTTCCACTGAATTAGTTCAGTTCATAAATGATCTCACCATCCCACATATTCTTTTGCAGTATCTTGACTCAAATGTGGAACTGAGTCCCTTGAGTTTCACAAAAACTTCACCCACATTGGGCTTTTTTATCTTTAGAATTTCACAGAAGCTTTGAAGAGATTGGGGGTGAGAAACAGTCTACATTGCAAGAGCATAAGGTCAGTAGGATTCCAGTTTTTACAAGACATTCTACCATCATCCATATTGCTTGGCCATCCTTTTAGCTTCACGTTTTCCCTCTCCTTTGCCCACTCCCACCTCTGACTTTCTAAGTTTTAAATTAAACATGGCTCATATGTATTCCTGAAATGACACATGGTTGCCTTTCCCCTCCCAGTCCAACTAGAAATAGGCCCTGAGAGGCAGGAGGATTCCATGGGCAAATGGAAAAGGAGAGAGGAGTCAGAAGGAAAGCAAACAAGTCAGGTGCTAGTAAGCATCCCTGCGACGAGTCTTGTCATTGCCACCACCAATGACCTCACCCTTGTGATTGGAAAGCAACATAGAATCCCCACTAAGGTTTTTGATATTTAAGCAAATAGGGCTTTTGAGATACCACTTTCAAGGTCAAGCTTGTGAGGAAGAAAGATCCTTGAGTTCCTCCTCAGGACACAAGTGTGGAGGGAGCAGAGCATGGGTGTTAACATGTGGGCCAAGGGTTTCTATGAGCAAAACATCGAATAGAGGGCAGAAAGACGGTCTCCCATACCAGCTAGAGCAGCATGAAGTAGCAAAGGCTCCAGGCAGTCCCACTAAGCCTTCTGAGACCACAGAGTAAAGCAAAAGAAAATGAAGAGTTTCCTGTGTCCTGAGAGGAGTGCAGAGGATATGAGAAGCAGCCTTATCAAAGTCCTGTATGTAAGAGTGGATCAACTCAGCACGTTGATCACTCGTGGATTGATGCCTGAGGCCCAGTCAGGATGAGTAGGATGTCAGCAGGTACTGACACCAGTGGATGACAAAGACCAGAGTCCTTTTCCCAAAACTGTAACACTGAATGTTACTAAAGAAAAGGGAAATAGATAAAACACTGAATTGACTGCAATTAAGTCCCTACTTTTGAGGAGAACTGGAGTTTCAAAATAGAAATTAAGTTCAGTTCTGGAAGGACGTTTACTGTTGACACTCATGTATATCACTCCTAATACCTTTGTATAGAATCATCCATCCCTTCCTGGTTTCAGTAAATGTTTTAGAATTTATTGTTCTTTGTTAGTGGGTTTTACTACTTCCTCAAAATAGATCAGAATATTTATTTTAAAGTATTTTGTACACTATTATATTAAATTCATATCAAATGAATGCTTGTTTTGATTATTTTTTATCTTGTTCATTGTTTTATTTATAGTTCTTCCTTGGATGATGGAATTTTTCATGTTTAGTTTTCTGTTAGTTTATAAAGATTTGTTTCTATTTTTCTATCTGTCTATCTATCTCTGCCTGCCTCTCTCTCTCTCTCTCTCTCTCTCTCTCTCACTCTCTCTCCTCCGTCAAGTCTATAGGAATTTTGAGATTGCCTGTTTATTGAATGTGGTTGATGCCCTACTCAGAAGTCGTTGCCTACTGGGGCACCCTTCCCCTAGCTGCTATGAGGGTTGGCTGCTCTCTTCCCCAGAGAAGTATGCTTGACTTAATTAGGAAGATGCTTCACTGACATGGAGATATGAAAGGCCAGACCCATTGCCTCAAAGTAGGAAAAATTCTGTGTTAAATTCATGCTCCAGAGCCCCTGTGGAGTAAACTGATGCAGGAAACTTGGGATGGTTAATTTTATGTGTCAACAAAACTGGGCCATGATGTGCCCAGATATTTGATCAATGTGCATGTATCTGTGAAGTTTTGTGAATGAGATTAATATTTGACATACAATATTATATTGCTTTCAGGTGTACAGCACAGTAATGAGTCATTTATATAACTTACTAAATCCTCATTCCGATACATCTGGTTCCCCTGTGACACCATACAAAGTTATTACAATGTTATTGACTGTATGCCCTACAGCACTTTACATCCCTGTGACTATTCTGTGACTATGAATTTGTACTTCTTGATTTCATCCCTATTTTTACCCACTCCTCCCACTCTTTTCCCATCACCCCAACAAATCTAGTACCCATCTGACACCACACAAAGTTACTGCAACCTTGTTAATTGTATTACCATGTCATACCCTACATCCCCATGATTATTGTCTTGTAATAACCAAACTAAATTTCTCCATCCCTTTTTCTTATTTTACCCATACTTCCATTCCTCCCCCCATCTTAAAAAAAGTCCCTCTAACATTCTTTGGAATACTGGTTTGGTGGTGATGAACTCCTTTAGCTTTTGCTTGTCTGAGAAGCTCTTTATCTGCCCTTGAATTTTGAATGCTAGCCTTGCTGGATACATTAATCTTGATTGTAGATCCTTGGTTTTCATCACATTGAATATTTTCTGCCATTCCCTTCTGGCCTGCAAAGTTTCTGTGAGAAATCCGATAAGAGTCGAATGGGTGTTCCCTTATAAGTTACTACTTGCATTTCTCTTGCTACTTTTAGAATTTTCAGTTATTATTTTTTCAAATAAATTCTTAATCCCTTGCTTTTCCTCCTCACATTCTTGTAGACCTATGATGTGAATGTTGTTGTGCTTAATGTTGCCCCAGAGGAATCTCAAACCATTCTCATTTTTTTGGATTCTTTTTTTCTATTGATTGTTCTGATCAAGTGTTTCTGCTGGCTTTTCTTGCAAATTACTGCTTTGTGCTTCTATTTCATTTAGTCTTGTGACTCCTTTTATTGCATTCTTTATTTCAGTTAATGTAATCTTTATCTCTGTCTGGTCCTTTATAATGGTTTGTGTGTCTTCCTTTATGCTTGCTATTTCTCTGTTGAAATGACCATTAAGTTCCCCTGAGCATTTTAATAATCATTTCTTTGAACTATTTCTGATGGGTCATTTGTCCCCATTTCTCTTACTTTGATTTTTTGTTGTTCAAATTTATTTTGAGCTCCCTTTCTTGAGTGGGGATCAAACCCAGGTCACGGTGGTGAGAGCATTGAAACCTAGCCACTACACCATCAGGGAGCCCCCCTAAGCTCCTTTCCTCTGGTTTCTCTTTCTGGCGGCCTCTCTATAGATACATGCTCCTTAACCTAACACTCGCTACTGCAATTTCTTTGGTATTCGTTGCTGATACTGGGCAGGTAGAGGTCTGGTGGAGAGAGGCCGCCAAGATTCATGCCTTTGTTTTCTTTATGGGGCCGTGGATGGCACAGGTAATATGGATGTAATTACCCCTTTCTGTTCTCAGTTTGCCCCGAGGACTCTGCCTTGAGCCTTGGGGTCAGTCCTACATGCTGGTCTGTCAGACCAGGCTGGTTGTGGGCCGATAAAGGCATTCACAGCCTCCTCTCTTTCTCCCGCTTCTGGGCCAGGGTGAGGTAAGGCCATGGTTTGTAAGGTCGGGCGACCAGTGTTCACGCCTTCGTTTTCTTCCCCGGGCTCCGGAGTCATGTGAGTAGTGTACAGGCTTTCGTCTTTCTGTTCTGTTTGCCCCTAGGACTCTGCCCTCAGCCTTGGGGTCAATCCTATATACTGGTTCCCCAGACTGGGCTGGTTGTGGGCTGAGAAATGCAGGCACAGCCTTCTCTCTCCCTCTTCCCCAGTCTGTACCTCCTGGGGGCCCAAGTGAGATCTGGTTGCGGTTTCTCACACCCCTGCCTCTGGGCCTCCTTTTCTCTGTCCCGCTGACTGACTGAAGTCCAGAATGGCCACCCACAGCCTTTTTCCTCCCACCTCCTCCAGCAGTAGTGTTCCAAGCAGGAACCCACGAATGGCCCATGTCTCTGCACTTCTCCTTTTTTTCCTCTCCATTTGCCCCACTGCCCACTTGTAGGTGCTTTGATATGATGAGTATGTTTCTTAGTTGTGCATTGTGCAGGGAATCCTTACATATTATAGATGTTTTATTCATTGCAATTTTCAAGGGAGTTTTTCAGGGATCCCTCTCACATTGCCATTTTATTGCTCCTTGGATGAGATTAATACTTGAATCAATAGGCTGAGTAAAGCAGATTGCTCTCCCTAAAGTGGGTGCGCCTCATCCAATCAGTTGAAGGCTTGAACAGAACAAAAAGGCTGACCCTCCCAAGAGTAAGAGAGGATTCCTCCTGTATGACTGCCTTCAGCCTAGAACATCAGTTTTTTCCTGCCTTTCAACTCAGACTGAAACACTGGATCTCTCTGGATCTTAAACCTACCAGCCTTCAGACTGGAACTATCAGCTCTCCTGGCTATTCGGCCTGCCAAATTACCTTCAGCTCTTGGGAGTTGCCAGTCTCCATAATTGCATGACCAATTCTTTATAAAAACACTCTCTCCCCTTCCCTCTCCTTCCCTCCCTCCCTCTTATTTGTTCTGCTTCTCTAGAAAAGCTTAATACAGAATGCATCCTTGCTTAGCTTCTTTCTCTGCCCTGTCCAACATTCCTTCCTCCCCTTCTCCAGGCAGCAGCCTTAAGTTAATCATTTGCACTAGATCTTATGTTGGTGGTTTAGATCTGAAATTCTATAGTAGTATTGGGTATCATTGATCTGATCATTGTGCCATGGGTTTGGGGGTTGGTTCAAATCTTAACTTGTGAGTTTGTATTTACCTTCCAGCCTCATAAGACCTATAGCTGCCAACCAGCAGTTTTTCCATCTCCTTTCAGAGGTGGGATAGCCCTGCACGCCATAGTCACTTGCTTCAAGCCCCACTATTATATGGAGCTATTACCCCACAGGATCTGAACTGCTCGAAGCTACTGCCAGCTTTAGGTCCCAGAACTCAGCAAACTTGAGGTGTCAGCTTTGTTCACCATTTTGCTTTTCTTTCCTAGTTCGGGTCCTGACAGATGCTTAATCTTAGCATTTTTTCTGCAATATTATTTTTTATTGATGTATAGTTTGCATACCATAAAACATGAGGTTTTTAAGTGTATAGTATAATAAAAATAGATAAATAAACCTACCCAAGTCATCCCCACCCAATAACATATAGGGAATTCCCATCACCTCTGTACTCCTTTGCAATTGACATTCTACCATACACCAGGGGCAGGCACTGTTATAATTTTTTCTCCATTGATTAGATTTTGCTTGTTCTAGAACTTCATATAAATAAAAACATACAGTAGTATGTGCCCTTTTGTGTCTGGCTTCTTAGGTATACCAATATTATTGCATACATGAATGATTTCTTTATTTATTGCTGAGTAGTGTTCTATTACATGAATATACCAAGTTCGTTTATCCATTCTCCTGCTAATGGACAATTGAATTATTTCCATTCTCAGCTATTATGAATAAAGTTGTTACAAACATTGTTAAGCACTTTTATGGATATATAATTAATATACCATAAAATGTATTCATTGAAAACATACAATTCAATGATTTTTACTATATTCATAGACTTGTGCAACCACTACCACAGTCTAAGTTTAGAACCTTTTCATTACCCCCAAAACAAACCCCATATACTTTAGCAGTTACTCCCCATCTCCCTCTTCTCCCAGCCCTAGGCAACCACTAATCTACTTTTTGTCTCTGTAAATTTGCCTACCCCAAGGTCATTAGATTTATAACTATGTTTTCTTCTAAGAAATTTAAAGTTTAGCTCTTGAATTTAGTTCTGTGATCAGATCACAGAACTAAATTCAAGAGCTAAAGTAGCAGGAGTAAGGTAATAGTCCAACTTCATTCTTTTGCATGTGAACATCCAATTGTTTCAACACCAGTTGTTGAAAAGATCATTCTTTCCCCCATTGAATTATCTTGGCACCCTTGTAAAAAATCTATTGGCCATAAACATGAGGCTTTATTTCTGGACTCTCAATTCTATTCCTTCAATCTGTATGTCTATCTTTATGCCATACTACATTGTCCTGATTATAGTAGTTTTATAATAAGTTTTGAAATTGGAAAGTGTGATTCTTCCACCTTTGTTCTTCTCTTTCAAAATTGTTTTATGTCTTCTATATCCCTTTCATTTCCATATAGAAACAGCTTGTCAATTTCTGCAAAAAAAATTATTTTAAACCAGTTGGTTTGTAACAGGAATGTTATTGAATCTAAGGATGAATATAGAGACAGTATTGCCATCTTTAAAATACCAAATCTCCCAGCCAATGTATACAGAATGTCTTTCCACTCAACTTAGGTCTCTTTTAGTTTTTTTCCATGATGTTTTCTCACTTTCAGTGTATAGGTCTTGCATTTCTTTCATTAAATTTATTCTTAAGTATTTTATTCTTTGATGTTATTGTAAATGGAATTGTTTTCTTAATTTCATGTTTGGATTATTCATTGCTACTATAGAGAAATGTAATGGGTTTTGCATATTGATTTCCTCTCTTGCATTATGAACTCATTTATTAGCTCTAATACTTCTTTTATGAATTCCTTTCCACATAAAAGACCATGTTTTGGCAAAAGAGACATAGTGTTATTTCTTTTTTTCCAATCTGGATGGGGTTTTTTTTCCCTTCTTTTCCCTGATAAGAACCTTCAGTACAATATGAATAGAAGTGGTAAGAACAAGACATCTTTGGAAGAAGGCAAGATGGTGACTGGAGAGGAGGTCCCTAAAGCCTCTCCCAGAAAACACAATTGAATGGCTGCCCAGGAGTCAAGAAAGAGGACCTTGAATGACAAAACGGCTGTTGAGAAATACACAAATCGCAAGTAAACACCTGAAGGTTGGAGAGAAGGGGATGAGCGGGGGAGAGGGAAGGGAGCAGAGACGGACTGCAGCAGGACACAATCGCTGCTGACTATCCGGACTGGCACAGTGTGTGGGAGGGGAGAGACCACGGAGAAGCTGTGCTTTGGAGCTGCATGCTGGGGACAGAGTTTCGGAGCCAGCCTCTGGAACTTTTGAGAGGTAGAAGGGCTGAGCGAGGACTCTGAACTGCAAAGACAACACCCCAGCTCTAGGCCCCCTTGAGACCTACACAGGGCTGCAGTTCCTGTTCCCAGACTGCTGCAAAGGCGACCCTGCTGTCTCAGGTCAGACACACATCTTTGGACTTATGGAGCGTGCACTTCCTCATACACCCCAGGGTTCTGAAAGCAGTGTGAGCCCGTAGAAAGCCAGATGCTGAATCAGGGTGGGGAAGAAAGGCAGATTTGAAAGCATGCGCCTGACCCAGCAGAAACAAGCCTCGGACCACCTTCCCTAGCAAAGGGCAGAAGGCAGAACCGCCCTTGGAGCGCCTTTTGTTGGCCTCTCCCCAGTATATATGCGCATAGCCTCCAAACTCAGTAAGAGATCAGAAACAAGAAATAAACAACCCCCTTCTCTCCCAAAACTTGACCCCCAGTGCCACCTAGTATCAGCCCTACAGCAAGACACCACAAAAGCAATAATCTGGGCACTGAACATAAAGCCCTCATGTCAAAGAGGAAGAACCCAGCGGACAGGATGAATTCCTTAAAAACTAAAACTCCTCAGAAAGAACATGAAATTTATCCAGAAGACAGCTTCTTAGACCTAGAAGGTTCTGATTTAAGTGACAGACAATTTAAAGCAGCCATTCTAAAGGCTCTGAGAGAAATAAAATCATACTGGCAGAACACCATAGCTGAGATAAATAATATAAAAAAGGATATGAACGACATAAAAAAGGAACTCTGTGGGAGAGTTCCCTGATGGTGTAGCGGCTTAAGGCTTCAGCACTGGTGCTGTCAGCGCTGCTGCCTGGGTTCGATTCCCAGCCAGGGAGCTACCCACATACCAAAAAGCAAAAAAAAAAAATAAAAATAAAAATAAAAAAGGAACTCTGTGAACAAAAAAAAAAAAACAATTTAACAAAGAAATTCAAAACATAAGAAAGATTGAGATGGAAATGCGAGAAATAAATAACATGATAAAAGAAGTGAGAAATGAAATAACTGCCATAGGAAACAGGACCAACCAGATGGAGGAAAGAATTAGAGATATTGAAGATCAGAACATGGAAACAGCTCAGAAAGAGGAAGAGAGGGAATATAGAACCAAAAGGATTGAAAGAACTCTGCAAGAACTATCTGACTCCATGAGACAAAACAACATTAGGATAATAGGAATAGAAGAGGGGGCAGAGCATTCTAAAGAGAGCATACTCAAACAAATAGTTGATGAGAACTTTCCAAAACTATGGAATGATCTGGAACTCACAGTTCAAGAAAAAAAACAGGTCCCCCAGATACCTGGACCCCAACAGATCTTCTCCAAGACACATGGTACTAAAGATGTCCAAAACTAAAGACAAAGAGACAATTCTCAAGGCAGCCAGGGAAAAAAGAACTATAACCTTTAGGGAAAAACAAATCAGGCTGGCATCAGATTTCTCAGCAGAAACTCTGCAAGCCAGGAGGGAGGGGAATTCAATGTTTAGAAATTTAAAAGACAGGAACTTACAGCCAAGAATAAATTATCCAGCAAAATTATCTTTCAGATATGAAGGTGGAATAAAGACCTTCTCAGACACACAGAAGCTGAGGGAATTTGCCAGCACAAGGCCAGCACTCCAAGAAATACAGAAGGAGGCTCTTTGACCTGAAACAAAACATCAAAAAGATGGGGCAACAAGAAAGAAACAAAAACAAACAAACATACAAACAAAAACAAAGAAAGAAATAAGTAATGGCCACAAAAAATCCTCACATATCGATCATCACTCTAAATGTTAATGGACTGAACTCAGCAATAAAAGACACAGAGTAGCAGACTGGATTAAAAAACAGAATGCATCCATATGCTGTCTCCAAGAAACACACCTAGGCCATAAGGACAAACACAGACTCAGAGTGAAAGGACGGGATACAATACTCCAAGCAAATGGTAATCAGACAGGAGCAGGAGTGACCATACTGATAACTGATAAAATAAACTTAAAGTTAAAAAAGATAGTAAAAGAAAAAGATGGACAATACATAATGATAAAAGGCACAACGCAACAACAAGAAGAGTGGACACTAATTACTATATATGCTCCCAACCAGGATGCACCAACATATCCGAAGAAACTACTAACAGACTTGAAAGGAGAAACTAATGAATACACAATCATAGTGGGAGACTTAAACTAACAGCCATGGGCAGATCATGCAAACAGAAAATAAATAAGGAAATAACAGCTCTAAATGACACATTACAGCAATTGGACATAATTGATATTTACAGGACACTTCATCCAGCAAAAAGAGACTACAACTTCTTTTCTAGTGTGCATGGAACATTCTCAAGGATAGACCACATGCTGGGACACAAAAGTAGCCTCAGCAAATTCAAGAAGATCAAAATCATACCAAGTGTATTCTCAGACCACAAAGCTTTGAAATTGGACATCAACTGTAAAAGGAAAGCAGAAAAAAACCACATATACATGGAGACTAAACAACAGCTTATTTAAAAAGGAGTGGATAAAAAATAAATAAAAGATGAGATTAAAAAATATATAGAAACTAATGACAATGAAAATACAATGTATCAGAATTATTGGGACACAGCGAAAGCAGTAATAAGAAGGAAATTTATATCATTACAGGCCTATCTTAAGAAACAAGAAAAATCACAAGCAAACATCTTAACGTCCCATCTCAAAGAACTAGAAAACGAAGAGCAGACAAAACCCAAAGGCAGCAGAAGGAAAGAAATAATAAAAATTAAAGCAGAGCTAAACCACTTAGAGAACAGAAGGACAATAGAAAAAATTAATATAACGAAGAGCTGGTTCTTTGAGAAAGTCAACAAAATTGACAAACCCCTAGTGAGACTAATCAAAGGATGAAAGGTAGGGACACAAATATCCAGAATTAGAAATGAAAGGGAAGAAATTACCACTGATACCACAGAAATACAAAGGATTATAAGAAAATATTATGAAGGACTTTATGCCACAAAATTTAACAACCTAGAAGAAATGGACAAGTTTCTAGAAACTTATAGCCTACCCAGACTGAACCAAGAAGAACTGGATAATCTAAATAGACCAATCAATAGCAAGGAAATTGAAATTACTATCCATAATCTCCCTAAAGGCAAAGCCCTGGGCCAGCGAGTTCTACCAAGCATTCAAAAAAGAATTAATGCCTATCCTCCTCAGACTCTTCCAAAAAATTGAAGAGGAAACAATACTTCCTAACTCATTCTATGAGGTCAACATTACCCTAATACCAAAGCCTGGCAAAGACAACACAAAAAAAGAAAACTATAGACCAGTATCTCTGATGAACACAGATGCAAAAATCCTAAACAAAATATTAGCAAATAGAATACAACAATGCATCAAAAAGATCATACATCATGATCAAGTGGGATTATCCTGGGAGCACAAGGATGGTTCAACATACGAAAATCAATCAATGTGATACACCACATAAACAAAATCAAAGATAAAGACCATATGGTCATTTCAATTGATGCAGAAAAAGCTTTCAACAAGGTACAACATCCATTTATGATCAAGACACTAAATAAAATAAAATAGGTATAGAAGGAAAGTATCTTAACATAATAAAGGCCATATATGACAAGCCCTTGGCTAACATCATACTGAACGGGGAAAAGCTGAAACCTCTTTCCCTAAAATCAGAAACAAGACAGGGATGCCCCTTGTCACCACTGCTATTTAATATAGTATTGGAAGTTCTAGCCACAGCAATCAGGCAAGAGAAAGGAATAAAATGTATCTAAATTGTCACTATTTGTGGATGACATGATCCTTTCTATAAAAAATTCCAAAGATTCCACCAGGAAACTATTAGAAACAATTAACGAATATAGTAAAGTCGAAGGATACAAAATCAATGTATAAAAATCAAAAGCATTCCTTTGTACAAACAATGAATCATCAGAAAAAGAATGAGGAAGTCAATTCCTTTTCCTATAACAACGAAAAGAATGAAATACCTGGGAATTAACTTAACAAAGAATGTGAGAGACTTATACACAGAAAACTATAAGACACTTTTGAAAGAAATTGGAACAGACTTTAAGAGGAGGAAAAATGTCCCCTGTTCATGGATAGGAAGACTTAACATTGTTAAAATGGCCATTCTGCCCAAAGCAATCTACAGATTTAATGCAATACCCATCAAAATCTCACAGTCAGACTTTCGTGAAATAGATAAAAGAATTATTAGATGTATATGGAACCATAAAAGACCTTAAATTGCCAAAGCAATACTACATAAAAAGAATAAGGCTGGTGGCATTACACTTCCAGACTTCTATTTATATTACAAAGCATCAATAGTCAAAACAACTTGGTACTGGCAGAAGAACAGAAATAGAGACCAATGGAATAGAACTGAAAACCCAGAAATAAATCCACAAATTTATGGACAAATAATTTTCGATAAAGGAGCAAAAAACATACAATGGGGAAAAGACAGCTTCTTTAGTAGGTGGTGCTGGGAAAATTGAAAAAACATATGCAAAAGAATGAACCTGAGCTGTGAACTCTCTCCATATACAAAAATTAACTCAAAATGGATTAAAGACCTTCATATCAGACCTGCAACAATAAACTGTATAAAAGAAGACATAGGTACTAAACTTATAGACCTAGGACTCAAGGAAGACTTCATGAATCTGTCCTCAAAGGCAAGGGAATTAAAAGCAAAAATAAATGAATGGGACTATATCAAACTAAAAAGCTTCTGCACAGCAAAAGAAACCAACAACAAGGCAAAGAGACAGCTAACTGAATGGGAGAAAATATTTGCAAATAACGCATCAGATAAGGGTCTAATATCTAAAATATATAAAGAACTAATAAGACTTAACAAAAAACAAACAACCCAATTCAAAAGTGGGTAGAAAAACTAAACAGACACTTCTCCTATGAAGAAATACAAATGGCCAGCAGACATATGAAAAAATGCTCATCCTCATTAGCTATCAGGGAAATGCAAATCAAAACCACAATGAGATACCACCTCACACCTGTGAGAATGACTATTATCAACAAGACAAGGAATTGCAAGTGCTGGAGAGGATGTGGAGAAAAAGGAACTCTGGTACACTGCTGGTGGGAGTGCAAAATGGTACAACCACTGTGGAAGGCAGTGTGGAGGTTCCTCAGAAAATTGGGAATGGAGCTACCATTTGACACAGCAATCCCCCTTCTGGGGATCTACCCAAAAGACTTGAAAACCTTTGTCTGCCAAGACTTATGTACCCCAGTGTTCATTGCAGCGCTGTTCACAGTGGCCAAAACATGGAAACGACCAAAGTTCCCTGCAACAGATGACTGGATAAAGAAGCTGTGGTACATATACACAATGGAATACTACTCAGCTATTTAAAAAAAGATGAAATACTGCCATTTGCAACAAAATGGATGGACCTGGAGATCATCATGCTTAGTGAAATAAGCCAGACAGAAAAAACAAAGAACTCATATGTGGAATATAAAACTGAAAGCAACAAAGAAAAAAGAAATGAACAAACAAACAAATAACCCATGGACACAATCAATAGTTTAATGTTTATTTGGGGACGAGTGGGTTAGGGAGGGGAGAAAGGGGAGGGGGTGGGGAAGGAGGAGGGGAATCTAAATATAAGGTGATGGAAAGAGAAGTCACATTAGGTGGTGAGCTTATTATACATCAAGTTGACAACGTACTGTAGAATTGTGTGCCTGAAACCTGTGATCCTTGCTCACAGATGTCATCCCAATAAGTCTAACAATAAAAATGAATTAAAAAAAAAAAAGAACAAGACATCTTTGTCTTGTTCCTGATCTTAAGGGGAAAGTATTCAGTCTTTCACCATTAAGTATGATGTTATGAACATTCTTGAACAAGTCTTTTTATGGACTGAGGTCTCCATTTCTCTTGAGTAAATACCTAGTGTAGAATTGCTGAATCACAGAATAAGTATGTTTCACTTTACAAAGAATTGTCCAATTGTTTTTCATAGTTGGTTTTGTATTCAGCCATCTTTCCAATTTCTCTTATTATATGTTATCTATCATCTCATGAGTTTCGTAAAACAGAAAGATCCCTAAACTGAATTTCTTACTGCACCTTAATTAGGAAGCTTTCTAGTGGTAGATTCGACAAGTCTGTGATCCTCAAGAAGTTTTCAAGAGGCAATTCTTTTATTTACAACTTAAACCCATTCCCTCATAAGCTCACTCTTTGTCCGCTGCACAAATTCCTCCTCAGTCATTCCCCCAAGAGAACCCCAGCTAAACCCCAAAATGTGCCACCTGAACCACTGTTCACTTTATTTGTATGTGATGTTTTCATGGTGATGTCATTAAAATTAGGACAAATCCCTCTAACCAAGGCAACCATGGAGAGGTAGTGTATAGTCTGTCTTGATGCAGATCCTTTTCCTGTCTGGTTGGGCTTCAGTTTTGGTTTTGGTTTATCTTATGTGTGATCAAAGGAATGAAAATATTCTGCAGACTCCTACATGCTATCTTGTACCCATCTCAAACCATAAACTCTGCTACTCCTCTCCTGGACTGACATCAGCATCTTCTTCAAAGCACCACAGATCTCTGTAGGCAGGTATCATATCAGCAAGAACATCCACCTGCTCACCTCACCTGGGAACACTGGGTTTTTTTGTTCTTTTTTTTTTTTTTAAACAATATCTCTGTGGTTCATTAGTCAGTTTCTCATAATCACAAAGGGCTCCCTTTTTTCTCCTTAAAATGGCAGTATCTCTATTGTTTGGGGCAGATCCTGAAGTAATGTATGTTTTCTCAAAGAAATAAATATCTTTATTTATAAAGGATAGTTCTTTCCTCTATAAAATGGTTAACATCAATAACATCTGAATAAAGCTGGGGAAAAATTTTTTAATGACTAACAGTTTGGTGTTTGAATCCAAGGTTTATCCTTACAGATTTTTTAAATGGACATTTCTGCATAGTAAGAGGTATATAGCTAGAAGTCATTTCTTCTAATAGAATCATATTCCATAGTACTAATAGACATAAATTAATTTTTATTATTAAATATTTCAAACATACAGAAAAGTACTTAAAATAATGTAATAAGTATCCATGTGCCACTTAGTTCTTAGGAAAAACTCAATTGCATATAAATATTTTCCCCAGTTTGTCATTTGTTATTTTTCTTTTGATGATGTATTTGTCATGCAGATTTTTAAATTCACAGAGTCTACCTTATTAATTTTTCTTATGTCTTCTAAATTTTGAGAAAAGCTTGCCATGTCAAAATTATGAAAAATTTTTTATTAGAACTTTTATTGTTTCAATTTTTACATACCAATATTTTATCTACTTGCAATGTAACCATGTATGGTGTGACATATAAATCAAGCTTAATTGTTTTCCCAGATGAGTTCATTTGGCCCACTGCTTAAATAAGTAATTCTTTGCATTCTTCATTTGATTTAAGATGCCATCTTTAATATATGCTAAATTCTCATGTATATTTTATAATAATTTAATACTAGATTTCCCATTCTGTTCCACTCAACTTTCTGGTGCATTGCTATACTATTAACTAATCATTTTATATATATATATAAAATGTGTGTATACACACACACACACACACACACATTATATAGATGTAGATGATACAGATATGGATATAGATACAGATATAGTGGTCATTGTTCTTTTTTTCAGAATAAACCTAGCTATTCTTTTCTTGTTCATTTTTACATGAACTTTTAAATCAGTTTATGTAGTTTAAAAGAACCATTGATGTGTCTTGAAGAATAACATTGAATTTAATAATTTAACTTAAGAAAAACTGATATTTTTATAATGTTGAATCTTCTTGTACAAGAACATCTAGGCCTTTTCATCCAGATGATTTTGTATTTTAATTAAGATTTCTTATGTTCTCTTTCAAAATGTGTCTGTTTTTTCATAGTATTTCTGATTGATTGTTATTTGGAAATATAAATGTAATTAAATTGGATGTATTAATATTTTCCCATATTAACTTCCTCACTTATCTTAATGTTTATGATAGTTTTTTTCAGGTGATTTTCTTGAGTTTTCCAGTTATTCAATATTATCATTACAGGCTCCTGAGCCACTCTCCTTGCTCGAGCCCGCTCCTACCTCTTTGGAGTGTACTTTCCCCTCAATAAACTATCACTTTGTTTCACCTCTAAAAAAAAAAAAAAAAAAAAAAAAAAAATATTATCATTACAACTAGAGATACCTTATCCTTTTTAAATTTTTAAATAAACTTTATATTTGATTACAGTTTTAGATTTACAGAAAATTGTAAAGAAAGTACAGAGAGTTCTCATATACCCCAATTTCCCTTATCATTGATATATTACCTTAGTATGGAGCATTTGTTATATACTTAATGAATCAATATTGATACATTATTATTAACCAATGTCTGTACTTCATTCAGATTTCTTTAGTCTTTAGCCAATGCCATTTTTCTCCTCCAGAACTAATTAATTTAGATTTTTTTGTCTCCTTAGGCTCCTCTTATCCGTGACAATTTCTCAGACTTTCCTTATTTTTTTATGATGTTCACAGTTTTGAGGAGTACTGGTTCGGTATTTTGTAGAACGGCCCTCTATTCCAATGTTTGTACCTTTAATTTCTCTTAGAGCATGGAGCTAGTACATACAGTGTGATAGCAAGCAGTCTTGTCTTCTTTCAATTTTTGCTGGAATGCGTCTGAGGTGTCCCATGAAGTGTTTTAAGCTGGAACAGATATATTTGATCATGATAATAAAATATTATATTCTCATGCTTTCATAGTATTCTTATCCTGATTATAGTCAATATTATTTTTTTTTGACATCAGTCTTTGAATTATTAAATATGCTCATGGTTGTGTGAGGAGGAGGTGAATATCTGGTTGTTTTCCAGGTTAGCTATTTTCACAACCCAATGGCTCACTTTTTTCCTACTGCCACAAAAAGAGACTGCAATCCTGCAAATTTGAAATTTGGCAAATCCCATTCCTCTCCTTCTCTGAAACAAAGTTGGACTAGGAGGGCTTCTGACCCAAGTCCTGTTCATCTCAGCTCCTGCACCTCGTGTTGTACTTCTCCCTTCAGGTAATGTATATTTGTAGGGCTTTCTGAGGTCTGTCACTGCTGCACCCTCTCATCACCCTTCTCTTCATCTATTTCCACACAGTTTTTGCCTGCTATCGGCTGCTTTTAGTACACCTTACACATATATTAAAGTCTGAAAAGTATGTCTCTAAGTATGATCAGACTAAAGTTTGTGGGTTTTTAAATTCATTTTTCTTGCTGTTATTTTATACTTTCCCAGAAAAAGGGAAAATGCAGACTTCCACTGCTATGTTCATACCAAAAGTCTTGAAGTAATTTTGACCCAAAGACCACCCACTAACTTCTGGAACTAGGAGGCAATTTAATCAATCTTTGAACTCTGTCACATAAAGTTTTATTAGAAACATAATGGGGATTTTGAAAAGAAGGACTGGTGCACTTTGCATAGTGAAATAGAAACTCGAATTGCCAGAGTAGAGAATTTGATTAAGAGATAAAGAAACTTACTCATTTGGTTAAAAAAAATTGAAGAACTGCTTTGTGCTATGCATTTTGCTAAGCTGTTAAGTGTGGTTGTTGCTGGTGGAGTTAGTCTAATTCATGATTAGAGTATTGTTTTCTTGGGACCTCAGTTTTGTGGGAGAAATAAAAGCAACAACCTTAGCTACTTTAAGAAGAGGCTGAAATGAGTTTTGATATATGAAAGCACTTGGTGAATTTCTGATTTTCTGAATGGGGCATTTGGAGCCATTGTAAACTTTTAAGGAGTAAAGTATTGTGACAACAAAAAATGGGTGGTGTGTCTGGTTCATTTAAACTAAGGAAGTCACTGACTGATATAAGATATAGGATGTCAGGTAGCTGTAGTATGGCCAAAGGTAGACATGGACTATGACCATAACAGAAAGAGAGGGGTATAGGAAGATGCCTCAGGGCTAGAGGCAGGCAAATTATGGGAGCAAAGGTAAGATTGACTGATGGAAGTGTAAGAACCAAGAGTCAAATTGAAGTTTATGATCAGAGGGCAGTGAATGTAGGTCATGCCTGAGCAAATATTATGCCTTCTCATTTTCCCACACCTAAGGTCAATTTTCACTTATATTAGGTGCTCACTTGTTCCTGCAAAAGTTCAGATTTAGATTGTGGGATTCCTGGAAACAGACTCTGAGACTCCAAGATTAGCATTCAGGAGATTTAATGGAGAGTTTCTTAGGAGCAAAACTTGTAAAAAGCACCATGGAAGCAGCACCAAGCTGTAGACAAGTTGAACTGCAAGGTAGTTGCAACAGAGGCCTCAGTTAATCTTATAGGGAGCTCTGGAGTTGGAATAATTCTTCAGAGTTGTCCCAAATTAAGATGAGAAGGTGACCTGTTTGTTTCCTGTCATTATCTAGTCACTAAGGTGAGCTGCACCCATGGAGGACAATACCCAAAAAAGGCTAGCCGAGAGCTATTAGTTGTCAATGTTCCTGGTAGCTGTAGAATGTGTGCTTCAGTCCTAAACAAAAAATACATGGACAGCACACCACAGCATTCACTAACAGTCTTTTCAAGCCTCATGCAGGATGGCAGCTGACAGAATATCTCAAAACTGCAGCCTCTTAAGTCTACAATGTTTCTTTGGTCTCTCTCATCTTTACGTACTTTGCACCTCTTCCGCCACCCCCATATATTCAGCTAAAGTACAAAAACTTACTCACCACTCTCTGAATACACAATAAGTATCCTCTTAACACTACCCTGGCTTTTCATACACCATTTCATCAGTCTAGAATGCTCTTCCTCCCTTCCATTCATCAAAACCATGCTCCTTTAACAAGGTCTATGTCAAAAGCTAATTTTTGCTTTTCTGGTCAAGATGGCAAAGTAGGTGAATGCTGTGCTTACCTCCTCTCAGGACCACAACAATTACAACTAAACTACAAAACAACCATCACTGAGAATCAACTGAAGTCTGTGAACCAAAGTCCTACAACTACAAACATACAGAAAAAGCCACCTTGAGACTGGTAGAAGAGGCAGAGATGCAGAACAACACCCATGTGTGACCCTTAAAAATTGGGAGGAATATCTCTCAGCTGTGGAGATTACCCCCATCCCCAGAGAGCAAGGGGTCCCAACTGCACACCATGCTCCCCAGCCCAGAGTTCCAGTGCCATAGAGAAAGGTCCACATAACTTCTGGCTGTGAATACCAGTGGGGATTGTGACTGAGTGAGATGAGGGTGGCTGCAGTACTAGGCATTCCTCTTAAAGCACCTGTGGACAGACTTACTCACTGACAGACTCTATCACTTTAAGCTCATGCTGGGGCAGTAGCTCGAAAGACAGCAGGGACATACAGGGAGGAACTGAATTGTTTATCTTTGGGGTGAGGGCTGGAAAGGTAGCTTTCTCCCAGAGAGAGAAACTGAGAGGTCACCCCTGCCCACTGCATGCAGACACAGGCAGATGCCATAGTTGAGTCCCATTAAACTGGCTATCACCTGTTGTCTGCCCCATCCTAGTAATTCCCTGAGACCCTGCTCCACCCAACGTTTGGGCACACCCAAACCACTTCCAGTGGCTTTTCTATACAACCTGTCTTAGCTCATGCTGCAGACTTTCATAAAATCTCTCAAAGGTTCACAAAACTCAAGCAAGCAGCATCTGGCTTTGATGTGTCCTATACTTCTGACTGAGCAGCCATAAGCTCAGCACTAGCAGCAGCTGGCCTTGTTTCCCAAATTGATCAATTGAGGGTCTTCCAAACCCAGTGCAGGTGGTAGCCAGCTGTAGATTGCTTTGTGGCTCATACCAAGTTGCCTCAGGCAGGACACTGGTTGTGACTAAACTTGACCTGTAATGGGTCCCCTCCCAGTAAGCCCCAGGGCTAGCACACCTGATGGTGAGCTTTGGACAAAGCTAGAGCATCACCTGGTTATTTCCAATGATGACACATTCAAAGGACAGGCTAGGCAGTCACCAGAGCCCTGCTAAACCAAACTCTGCTTTGTAGGGTCAGCCCTTGCACCACAGCTTCTCCATTGTAGTTATAGCCCGTCATTGCAACCAATCAGCCTGAGGGTCATTTCATCCCATTGACATCAAACAGGAACGAAGGCTCAACTACAACATGAGGGCATACACAACCCACACAAGAGACACATCTAGAGCACCTGGCTCGGGTAACCATGGAGAATGAACCACTGGACCACATAGGACACCTAATAAATAAGGCCACTGTACTAAGACCAGGAGGCAGAACAATTCTACCTAATACATAGAAACAAACACAAGGAGATAGTCAAAAAGGGGAGACAAAGAAACATGGCCCAAATAAAAGAACAGTACAAAGCTCCAGAAAAAGAACTAAACAAAATGGAAACAAGCAATCTACTAGATGCAGAGTTCCAAACACTGGTTATAAGGATTTTCAGTAATCTCAGGAAGACATAAAAAAGAAGTAGTCAGGAATAATGAATATAATAACTGAAATGAATACATTAGAGAGAATCAATAGATTAGATGAAGCAGAGGAGCAAATCAGTGATTTAGAAGATAAGGTAGCAGATAACACCCATCAGAACAGCAAAAAAAAAAAAAAAAAAATTCAAAATATGAGGGTAGTTTAAGAGGAATCTGGGACAACATCAAGTGTATCAACATTTGCATCATAGGAGTACCAGAAGGAAAGGAGAGAGAGCAAGGAATTCAAAACCCATTTGAAGAAATAATGACTGAAAACCTCGCTAAACTAGAGAAGGAAATAGATATGCAAGACTAGGAAATGCAGAGTCCCAAACAAGATGAATCAAAACAGACTCACATCAAGACACATTCTAATTAAAATGACAAAGCTTAAAGAGAAAGAGAGAATCTTGAAGGCAACAAGAGAAAGCAGTTAATTACCTACAAGGGAGCTCTCATAAGACTATCAGCCAAATTCTGAACAGAAACTTTGCAGGCCAGCAGGAATTAGCAGGAAATATTCAAAGTGATGAAAAGAAAGGACCTACAACCAAGATTACTCTACCCAGTAAAGCTACCATTTAGAATTTAAAAACAGATAGAATGCTTCCCAAACAAGAAAAATAAGTTCATCACCACCAAACAAATATTACAAGAAATCATAGAGGGACTTCTTTCAGATGAAAAGAAAAAAATAAAAAATATGAATAATAAAATGGCAATAACTATATATCTATCAATAATTACTTTAAATGTAAATGAATTAAATTCTCCAATCAAAAGATACGGTGGCTGAATGAACAAGAAAACAAGACCCTTACATATGCTGCCTACAAGAGACTCATTTCAGACCTAAAGGCACACACAAACTGAAAGTACAGGAATGGAAAAAAGGTATTTTATGAAAATGGAAATGAACAAATTAATAAACAAAGCTGAGGCAGCAATACTTATACCAGACAAAATAGATTTTTTTAAAGGCTATAACAAGAGAAAAAGATAGAAGCAAATAATTCCAATTCTGGGTATTTATCCAAAGAAACCCAAAATGCTACTTCAAGGGGATAAATGCACCCTTATGTTCATTGCAACATTGTTTGCAATGGCCAAGATGTGGCAGCCTGAGTGTTCATCAATGGAAGACTGAATAAAGAAGAGCAATGGAATATTGCTCGGCCATGGATGGGAATGGGTTATTGCCATCTGCTGGCATGGATGGATGTAGAGGGTATTGGGCTGAGTAGAGTATGTCAGACACAGAAAGACAGGTGCAATGTGAGTTCACTTACATGTGGACTCTAAAGAACCAAGTAAACAAAGAAAACAGAAACAAACTTATAGATACAGAGCACATTTTGAATGTTGCCAGATTGGGCCGGGGGGTCGGGGTGAGTGAAAAACGGGAAGGAATCAAGAAATATAAATTGGTTGTTACACAGTAGTCATGAAGATGTAGGGTAAAGTATAAAGAATGTAGCCAAGAGGGAGCAACAAAATGGTAGCATGAGAGGGACCTCTAAAAAACTTCCCTGGAGATTACAACTAATAAAACATCTATAACTCCGACTAAGAACTCTCTACACCATGCACAATCACAGCTAAGAAACCCACATGTCACATTAAAGTACCTGCAGGTGGGCAGAGGGACAAATGGAGGAGAAATAAAAGAAGAAGCGCAGAAACGTGGGCCACGCCCAGGTTGCAGCTTGGAATTCTACTGCTGGGAGAGGGAGGAGGAAAAAGGCTATGGGAAAGTGCTCCGAACCTCACTCCAGACCTTACTCGGTCTGCAGGACAGAGAAAAGGAATACCAAGGCCAGGCCCTGAAACACTGCAACAAAGCCTCACTCTGGTCCCCCGGAGGTGCAGGTCAGGTCTGCCAGATGCAGCACCCCGACTTCACTTCGGTTCCAAGAGGAGGGGGAGCAATGGGGTGGTGAGGAGCAGAAGTGTGAACTCACTCCAGCCAGGAAGGAGAAAGTGAGAATGAGCTGTGGGCACATTTCTTGGTCCACAACCAGCATGATCTGAGAGACCAGCATGCAGGGCTGACATTAACGCTCAAGGAAGTGTCCTCTGGGCAAACAAAGAACAGAAAAGTGAAAGCCTATGTACTACCCACACACCCCACAGCCCCTGGAAGAAAACAAAGGCACAAACCCTGGTCACCCACCCTTACAAATCATGACCAGACCTCACTCCAGTTGGAAGGAGGAATAGTGAGAAGGCTGCAGACATGCTTATCAGCCCACAACTAGCCCAATCTAGTTGTGAGACCACCATATAGGACTGACCCCAAGGCTCAGAGTAGAGTCCTTAGGGCACACTGAGAACAGAAAGTCATAAATACACCCAAATTACCTGCACAACCCTACAGTCCAAGGAAGTAAACAAAGGCCCCAAAGCTTCTTTCCCATAGACCTCTGCCCACCCATTATCAGTAGCAAACACCAAAGAAACTGCAGCAGCAAGTGTTGAGTTAAGGAGCAGAATATCTACAAACAAAGAGGCTGCCAGAATGACAAATCAGAGAAAGGGAGCTCAAAATAAATCCGAGCAACAGAAAATCAAAGTAATAGAGATGGTGATGGATGACCCATAAGAAACAGAGCTCAAAGCAATGATTATAAACATGCTCAGGGAATTTAATGATCATTTCAACAGAGAAATAGCAAGCATAAAGGAAGACATACAAACCATTATAAAGGACCAGAGATAATGATTACATTAATGGAAATAAAGAATGCAATAAAAGTCACCAGACTAGATGAAATAGCAGCACAAAGCAGTGATTTGCAAGAAAAGCCAGTGGAAAACACCCAATCAGAACAACAAATAGAAAAAAGAATCCAAAAAAGTCAGAATGGTTTGAGATTCCTCTGAGACAACAACAAACATAACAACATTCACATCATAGGCTTACAAGAATGTGAGGAGGAAAAGCAAGGGATTAAGAATTTATTTGAAAATTTTCCTAATCTAGCAAAGGAAATACACATACAAGCCCAGGAAACACAGAGAGGACTAACAAGATGAACTCAAACAGATGCACACTGAGACTCATCATAATTAAAATGGCAAAATTAAAGAAAAAGAGAAAATTCTAAAAGTAGCAAGAGAAATGCAAGTAGTAACTTATAAGGGAACGCCCATTCAACTCTCATCTGATTTCTCATCAGAAATTTTGCAGGCCAGAAGGGAATGGCAGAGAATATTCAATGTGATGCAAACCAAGGATCTACAACCAAGAATAATGTATCCAGCAAGGCTAGCATTCAAAATTGAAGGACAGATAAAGAGCTTCTCAGACAAGCAAAGCTAAAGGAGTTCATCACCACCAAACTAGTGCTCCAAAGAATGTTAGAGTGACTTCTTTAAGATGGGAGGGGGAATGGGAGCATGGTTAAAATAAGGGAAAGGGATTGAGTTTAGTTTGATTACTACAAGGCAATAATCGAGGAGTTTAAGATTATAACATGGAAATATAGTCAATAAGGTTGCAGTAACTTTGCATGGTGTTAGATGGGTATAATAGATTTGTAGGGGTGATGGGAAAAGAGTGGGAGGGGTGGGAAAAAACAGGGAAGAAATCAAGAAATACAAATTCATAGTCACAGAATAGTCACTGGCATGTAAAATTGAGCATAGTGCATATAGTCAACATTGTAATAATCATTTATAGTGTTAGAGGGGAACCAGATGTATTGGAATGATGATTTAGTAAGTTATATAATTGACTCATCCCTGTGCTATACACCTGAAACTGTTGTAATATTGTATATAAAATGCAATTTAAAATAAATAAACAAGGAAACTTAAAAATAAGAATATAATCAATAATATTATAATGACTATGCTGTCAGATGTGTACTAGATTTATCGGGGTGATAGATGGGAGGGGGAATGGGGAGCAGGCTGAAAAAATGAAGCAGGATTAAGAAGTACTAATTGCTAGTTACAAAATAGTCATGGGCATGTAAAGTAAAGCATAGGGATATAGTCACTAATACGGTAAGAACAATGTATAGTGCGGGGTAGGTACTAGACTAGTCAGGGGGATCACTTCTCAAATTATATAAATGTCTAACCACTATGCTGTATATCTGAAATTAATATTGAATATCAAAATAAACAAAGTGTAAAAAATAATTTAAAATAAAAACAAAGCCAATTTTATTATAAAAATTTGAAATTGAATCCATTTTTCCTTCCTTTAGGGTGTCAAAGTATGTTGTTTGTAACTCTGATATTATATCGATCCTGCTTGCATTATAATGGATCTGTATTTGTGTTTTCCTTTATCAGATTGTAAATTCAATAAGTGCAGAACTTACTCCTTTATCCTATTATTCTCTCCCTAATCTCTGATTTTGCTTGGCACAAAATAGATATTCAACAAATAGGAACTGATTACATCAAATATTCCAAGTTGTTAGCATTTCTTTTTTTTTTTTTTGAGTTCTCTTTCCATCACCTTATATTTAGCTTCCCCTCCCTCCTCTCCCAGCATTTCTTAAGAAAAAAATCTCCCAAAAGTTCTGAAGACACTTTGGCATCACCCCGTACTTTTCCTACTCATGAGAGGCATGTGTCTTTATTCATTCAATATAATTTGAGTGCTTACTATGAGACAGATTTGGATAGGCCTACTTATTCTTTTTGTTACTGTTATTATTAAGGCAAAATTCCCATAATATAAAACTAATTATTTAAAAGTGTACAATTCAGTAAAATTTAGTACATTTGCTATGTTGTCATCACCTCTATCTATTACAGTTCCAAAACATTTACATCACCTCTAAAGCAGACCTGTTTCTATTGTTCTTAAACAAATTATACCTCATCTGTGTTCCCCAGAAGCTAGGCATGTTGCAACAAGAAAGGAATGGGTCTAATGTCTAAAAAATTTATAGTTAAACCCACTTTGCTGGCTTGCTTTTCTATGTTTCTGTTACTGAATGAGAATATACTTTCTTTTCAGCGTTCTGAGAGGGTCATATTTGGGTGTCACTAGAGGTTCTAAATTCCTATCCTGAGGAAATGTCCCCCAAGCTTTGGAACAAGGGAAGTTCTGAGTAACTTAAGGTGATGCATGACTCCATCCCCAGATGGAGGGTTGAAAGCTGTGTGGTCTGCACCTCACCTTTGCTTAGCATTGTATGTGATGGGGAATGAAGGAACAGTAAAACCCTTTGGCCAGACTTTGTCTTTTGGTGTCTTGAAATTTCTGTCTCAGTATGGTTTAAGCAAATAAAATTAAAAGTTCTACCAAGAGAGGGGAGGCAGCCACTGATTGGGCTAATCCAAAACCACCTTTTATTGACAACCTAAAAACACAGGTGCTTTGCATTAATTGTCTTATTTCTTTCTTTCAATCATTCTAAAATACTTGTATATTCTGCTTTACACATGAGAGGAAACTGAGGCTAAGAGAAGAAAGTAACATGCTCAGGCTCACAAGAGAATGCTGAGCTAGGATTTGGCAGACCCTAGCATACTATGCAGAGGTTTTCTAAGGAAACTCTGCTAGGATTCTGGCCCAGCCCTTGCTTCTTATCCACTCTAATCTCCAAGTGCACTAGAACACCATAGCAACTTCATTCCCTACTCCAAATGGAAATTTTAAGGGCAAACCCTCTGATTCCTCCCATTGGGTTCATCTTTACGATCTTTATCATGAGATGTTGTGGTGAAGATAATTAAGTGAGGCAATGGGGACATCAGCAGCTTGGATTCCCATCAGCATCAAATCAGAAATAAAGGCTCTGTGGGACTCTTTGCAAGTTTATTTTATTTCATTTTTTTTCTATTCAAGTAACATTAACATACCCTTTTAAAATCACTTTCCTTGAAATAAATTTTCTGGATATGTGTTCTATATAAATGTAAAGCATGCAATAATGTGTAAAATTACAGAAGCATTTTAAACTAGTTAATTCAGTTAATGGTTTGCAAAATAGGTTTTTGTTTTTGGAGGGGTTACAAGTATCCCTATATTACAAGTATTCCCAGACTTTGTTAAAGTCTTTACTTAATTGTGATTAATTAAGGCCCTGAGTAAGAAGAGAGATTTCTCTTAATGATATAAAATGATTAATTACATAATTAAAATGGTAAGAAATGACTAAGCTTTTTAGTTATCCAAAAGTTAAAAACCACAGCTAGTATTTTAAAAGAGAGGATGACACTTTTCACAATTTCATAATTTTTTGACAGTCATTTTTATGCCACATCAGCAATACGTTTTAGGTGATTATTCTTGCCTCATTTGATAGCAGGAACTTCAAAATGATAAAAGAAGCATTGTCATGCTTTAGTAGTCCTCATTAGTTTCAGTTTTGAAGGCATTGTTTGTAAAAAATAAAAGCCCCCAAATAAATGTATCCTGGACTATGTATTATTGTTACAATTTGAATTGAATCTTCATCTGATATAATTGAAACAAAACATGTCCACAAGCATATAAGACGATTTGAATTTTCACAAGTATGTTTGGATTTTTTAATGCCTTGTATTTCATGTTTGGAACTCAGACCATGCTAATGTCTTCATATATTTATACTTGGAATCAGCAAAGATGTTTGACTTTCATCAACAAATAATCCTTTACAATAAGATCTGAGTTTATTACTTCACTATTCATTTCCACATACACCTGGATTCATGGACTATACCTGGCTTCATATATATTATTAGAGAAAACACTAAGATGGCATGTCAAAGTTTTCAATATTGTCTCACAAGTTAGAAATTAATTAAAGAACCTATTTTTCATAGCAGGAAGTAGCGATTTACTCCACCAGTCAGTTCTCTTCTATTCCCTCAGAAGAGTCCATCAGTTTGTGTTAGAAGGCAATGGTCCTCCCCTTTAAATATTACCTATAACCACTTTGAAACACTGCTCAAAATTCTCCTCCAGTTTACTTACCCCAGCAGGCCAGCCTGGGGTGGGGAAGGACACCTCAGGAAGAGTGAACTCTTGCCGTAATGAATGTGTATGTGGCAAGAGGAAAAGTTGACTGTGGGTTGAAAAGCCCCACTTTCTTCAACGTATATAAGTCTCCTTCCTGACACTAGCTCAGGGAACTCTTACTATAATACAACTTTAAGTAAGCTCTTCACTTGGGAAAATTTTTATCTCTGTTTTTTGCATTTTCATTTTTTTACAGAGCGTCATGAAGATCATGATCCACTGTGGACTGTGTGTAAGATGAACTGGGCGTGTCAGGGGAGTAAATTTGGAGGAGCCTACAGTATTGGCAGAGCACAAAAGAGCCCCTGCACGTTTTGAAGAGCTGTATGATGTACTTGCGAAATTTCTCCCCCAGGAAGAAGTAGATGATTGGATTAAGACAGCAGTGCACAAAAGCCAGGGTTTCTGTGGCCTGAATGGCATAGTCAAGGTGTCTTTCAAAGGTGCAGTCCTGAAGGATTTCTAGCTCCACCAGGGTCTCCAAGAAGAGCACTACATTGTATGGTGTCCAGAACCCCAGGAAGAGGACCACCACGGCAAAGATCATCTTCACCGCCTTGTTCTTCTTCTCATTTTTACAGTGCTGCAAAGTCCTGATGATCATTGAGTAGCAAAACAGCATGATCCCCAAGGGGATCACCAATCCTAGCATGTTGATCTCCAGGGAGCTCAGGACCTTCCACCTTGTGGAGTTAAATGAGTACTTAGCTTTGCAATACGTATGGTTGCGCTCTGTATAACAAGTGCTGAATAAAAGACCTGGAAGGGAGGCAAATACAGCCACTGACCACGTAGCCAAGCTGGTGATGACCCCATAAGTCACGGTCCTCACTCTTAAGGAAAACACCGCATGCACGATGGCCAGGTATCTATCGATGCTCATGAGCATGATGAAGAATATGCCACTATAAAAGCCCACCAAGTACATCCAGGAAATAATCCTGCAGAGGCCTAGTCCAAAAACCCACTGGTCTGCAGCATAGTAGCTCCAGAAAGGAAGGGAGAGCACGAAGAGCAGGTCCGAGATGGCAAGGTTGAGCAGGTACACATCAGTCATAGACCTAAGCCTCTTGTACTTGAACAACACCAGAACTACCATGGAATTTCCAAGCAGACCAAACAGAAAGACCAAGGAGTAGAGGGGGGGCAGGAAGAGGCTCCCAAATGCCTTGATGCCTTCTTTGGTACAAGGTTTGGGGATATTTTCATAGAGATAGTAATTGCTATAGATGCTCTCATCCAGGGTGGTGTCTGCTATATCCGTAGGGTTCATTTTCAAATTTCCAGTCTCCTCAAAGCAGCTCTGAAACCAACCAGAAAAAGCAAATGAGAGGAAGAGCAAACAAGATTTCTATAAGAACAAAAAACAAATCAAAACAGTGCTGAATGCAGCCACTTAATATTTTGCCTTACATCATTCTACACTTTTTCCAACCATCCCAAGTTGAAAGGTTCAATTCTTTGCAAGCAAAGACAGCCAAATAAAACGGCTCTGCCCTTTAGAGTCAGACAGATTCCAAATTCCAACTCTAACACTTTTCTTACCCCTCTGCTAGGAGCTTCCATTCTCTCATTTGTTAAGTGGGGATAGTAAAACCTCCTTTTCAAGGATATAGTTCTAGAATAGTCTGGGGTTACTGAAATCACTTGCAGGAATGACACCACCAGTTGATATCCCAGACAGCACTACACTAAGGGCCTTTCTAACATAAAAGCAGGGGGAAAAAAGATTTCTAAAAATCTACACTTCTTTCCCCTTCATATTCTAAAATTTCAGTAATTGTTTAGGTAGTCATTAAACTAAAAGGAAACCAGGTTGGTCACTTGCCTTTATGTAAATCTTCTCATTTCTCTTGCATGCTTTTCACTTTATAGATTTCAAAGCATGTTCACCAGTATTGCCCATTTAATCCCACTCCTATGCTCCTGTTCCCATCACCCCACCACTCCCAACAAAAATCTAGTACTCTAAGCCAAGCAAGCATACTGAGTCATCATGTAGATGACTCATGAAAGACTTAGAGAGGTTAAATGACTTCCAAAGGCTACACAGCTATGTACAGAACTTGTTATTTAGGCCCCAGTCTCAATGATATTCTGGTAAACCAGGTATGGAGGGATTGGGGGTGGAAGGACTCTGATTTATGACTTCTGCAGTTTCTGTGGTATAAATACTTATACCACAACCAAGGTCAAGCTACCAACTGCCTCACAAAATTCCTGAATATTTAAAAATCATTTCTTGAGAGTGGTGCTACATAGGCTCCAGCACACCAGTGCCAAGTTCCATGTTCATTCAAGCTTCATTTTAGGTGGAACATGCCTGGCCTTGCAGGCCTGGTTGACTAGCCTCTCCTAGGCCAAGTTGACACTAATGCAGCAAATCTGTTGTCAAGGCCCTTCACAAGGTTGTAGTACTCAGCTGAGTAAAATGAGGCAAAATTTTCATCTTTTCATCAAAACCACATACAAAAATCAATCCTATGCACCGAATACCATCAGAGTGGGTATTATTAGCAGGACAGATGTAGAAAAGGTGCATCAGAGCCAGAAATAAAAATCTCTAACTCCCAAACCACCCTCATATCCTATCTAAATTGGCATCTGAGTTAAAATTTACTTAAAGTTACACACCTTCTCACAATCACTCTCATTTGCTATCTAAATTGGCAGATGCAGAAGGTAAAATCTTCTTAAAGTTACACACTTATTCACATGTGAATCAGAGCAACTCAAGGATGCGGGCTTTCTGACTCAAGGGCACTTCTTCCTTCTTTCTTAATCTTAATATCACCAAGAGATTCTTTAAGACAGTTTTCACATTGTTCAGTAATTCACATCTACTCCCTACCTCCCACTTTCACCACACTATACATCCAAACACCTAAACTACAATTAAGTTCACAAACTCATCCTAAATAAAGTGCTACATATGAGTATGTTTCTCAAGACAGTGTTGTTTTATGCCTACAAACAGATGCTGAAGATCTGGTGCATTGCAGAGTCTCAAAAAAATCTGTTACATGGATAGCAATTCTATTTAAATGAATAACAATTCTAGTCTTTTTGTACCATTTTACCAGTAAAAATTAAAGAAATAAAAGAGGCTGAGGATTTAGGAAATTATCAGGAGAACAAACAAAAGTAAACACAGCTAGTAAATGTTTGAAATTATTCTGGAGTCCTTATTTGTGCAGTGTTTCTTGAACTGGAAGTCTTAATAGGAGTAAGAAGCAGAAAAATCTATAGATTTAATAAAAATTGTCTATGTATTCTGAGCATGTGAACATAGGCCATATTTGTGCAGGCAGAGAGTCCTACATAATGAATGCCAATCAGATCAGGCCTCAGAGTATGTGAGTACAGGTAGATAAATTGTGTATGAGCTCCAAGATAAGAGCCACATGTAACCACTAGAATGACCAGGATTTCTGAGTGCTGGGATTGAGTGAGGTGCTAACCAGTTTTCCAAAGTCTACACACCTGGTACATTGCAGAGTCTAGAAACTAGCTCATGGCAGAAGCCCTGGGAATGACCCCATCCCCACTTACCTTGCCTTCCTGAAAGTTCCTCTGAGGAAGGTCTGTGAGGCAGTGCCAGGCTTGCTCAAGAAGCAGCACTAAGAAAGACAGGTGCCTTTGAAGGGCGTGTGATTTCCTGTGAATATCAACTCTATTTATCACCCTTCTATACTGAATTCAAATGGGGTTTTTTGATAGAAGTAAGAAAGAGAAAATGACTCTTAGCCACTCATTTCCCAAAACTGACAGCTAAGAAGGTTTTCTCCCTTCTAGATTAAGAAGGGAAATGAAGTAAATTTTTAAAAAGAGAAACAAAAAAATTTTTATTTGTTGGATTTTTAATTTTAAAATGTTCATTTTAGCTGGCTGTATGAAGTAGAAATAATCTTTAGATTCTGGATCAGGGCGCTGTTTATTATTTTCCTGTCATGGATATGCAGTGGAAAGCAATCAAGATGTGTGGTGTTTTCTAAATAAGTGGGATCTGAGGAAGTCAGTGTGAAAGGCCAGACATACTCAAGAAAAAGAATATTCAACGGGAGTTCCCTGATGGTGTAGTGGCTTAAGGCTTCAGCGCTGGCGCTGTCAGCGCTGCGGCCTGGGTTCCATTCCCAGCCAGGGAGCCACCCACATACCAAAAAAAAAAAAGCAAAAAAAAAAAAAAAATATTCAGGAGTAGAAAAGAGAAAATTTTATTCAAACATGTGTGTCTGAAATTTATTTGGAAGGCTTGAGTCAACCACATTCATTAATTGACAAATTCTCACTCTTATATAAAGATACATGACAACATAACTTCAAGCCCCTTTTGCAACAGGAAGACCATTTTCCTAAGCTCCTTCTACTTAGAAATTGTAGTGTTTCCACTGACAGTGATCTTAGCTGAGTCTCTTTGTGTTTGTGTAACAGTCATAGCCAAGGGGCAGACATCAGTCCTAAGTCTTTTATATATCATATCCTCAGCTTCTGCCAGCTTCCAAATGTTTTCCCTCTACATGTCTAGAGTTGCTTAGTTCTATGGTTCAGCTTAAAAATGCATAGAAACTAAAAAATTTAAACTAGAGCAATGTTTCTCACTTTTTTCATTATCACCCCTCTTAAGGAGTCTCTTCAAATTATTTTATCTACTCGCCTCCCCATGAACTTGTAATATCACAGATAAATTGTACATCTATTTATGTATATCTGTGCTTTAATCATAAAAAAGTAATATATTTTTCACCCAGAGGAACAAATTTTTGCCCCCTATTGCCTCTATTAAAAATTCATCATGCGAGTTCCCTGGTAGTGTAGTGGCTAGGCTTCAGAACACTCAATGCCATGACCTGAGTTTAAGTCCCAGCCAGCAAATTACTTCCCCACAAAAAAAATTCATCAAAGTCTGGTCAAGATGGCAGAGTAGTAAAATAGCCAAAAAATCCTAAGAAAAAAAAAGAACAAAGCTGAAGGTATTACACTCCCTGACTTCAATTTATACTACAAAGTGACAATAATCAAAACAGCATGGTATTGGCAGTAAAACAGACACACAGACCAATGAAATAGAATTGAGAACCCAGAAATAAACCCACATATATAGGGACAGATAATTTTTTACAAAGAAGCCAAAAACACATAAAGGAGAAAAGTAAGCCTTTTCAATAAATTGTGCTGGGCAAATTAAAAAGCTACATGCAAAAGAATGAAACTAGACTGCTATCCATCATCATATACCAAAATTAAGTCAAATGGATCAAAGACCTAAACATAAGACATGAAGCAATAAATTGCATAGAAGAAAGCATAAGTGCTAAATTTATAGAGCTTGGGTTCAGAGAGGATTTTATAAATTTGACCTTAAAAGCAAGGGAAGTAAAAGCAAAAATAAATGAATGGGAATATATTAAACTAAAAAGCTTCTGCACAGCAAAATAAACTATCAATAAATCAATAAGACAGTCAACCCAATGGGAGAAGATATTTGCAAAGAACACTTCCTGTAAAGGGCTAACATCCAAAAATTATAACAAACTCATGCAACTCAATAAAAAACAAACAAACAAACAAACAAACAAACAAAAAACAAATAAAACAATCCAATTAAAAAATAGGCAGAGGACCTAAACAGACACTTCTCCCAACAAGACAAACAAATGACCAATGAAAAAATTTTCAACTTCACTAACTATTAGAGAAATGAAAATCAAAACCACAATGAGATATTACCTCATGCCTGTCAGAATGGCTATAATCAAGACAAGGAGTAACGACTGTTGGAGGCATTGTGGAGAAAAAGGAAACCTCAGTACACTGCTGGTGGGAAGGTAAATTGATACAGCCTAGATCAAAAACAGTATAGAGGTTCCTCAAAAAATTAAGAGTACAATTACTATATAATTCAGCAATCCTTCTTGTGGGTATCCACCTCAAAAATCTGAAAACATTTATCTGTAAAGATATAGGTACCCCATGTTCATTGCAGCATCATTCATCATGGCCAAAACATGGAAACAACCAATGTCCTTCAATACATAATTGGATAAAGAAAATGTTTTATATACACAGAGACACACACATACACACACACACACACACACACACACACACACATATATTTGATGAAATATTACTCAGCCATAAGAAAAGATGAAATATTGCCATTTGCAACAACATGGGTGGACCTTGAGATTATCATGCTAAGTGAAATAAGTCAGATGGAAAATGGTGAAAACCATATGACTTTAATTTCACTCAAGTGTAGACTGATCAGACATACCATTTTAAACAAGACAGAAAACAATGTTACCATCTTGTTTCAAATGGCATGTATGGTCAGCCTAGTCCCACTGGGTTAAATTCAAGGTGTCAGTAGCCTGACCATACATACCATTTGAAACAAGACAGTACCATTTTTTTTCTGTCCTATTTAAAATAGCACATCTGGTCATCCTACTCAAATGTGGGATATAAAACTGAAAGCATTAAACAAACAAGACAAACCATCAAACAAACAAAAAATCATAGACACAGACAACAATTTAGTGCTTACCAGAGGGTAAGGGAAGGGAGTGGTAGAAGAGGATAAAGGGGATCAAATATATGGTGATGAATGGAGAACTGACTCTGGGTGGTGAACACAAATGCAATATAAAAATGATGTATTATAGAATTGTACACTTGAAGCCTATGTAATTTTACTAATAAATGTCACCCTGATAAATCTAATAAAATTTTTTAAATAAAATAAAATAAAAGGTGATGGAGTAGATGAATGCTATGTTTGTCTCCTCTCATGACCACATCAAAATTACAACTAAACTACTGAATAACCATCATTGAGAATCACCTGAAGTCTAACTGGTGATTCCTAAGGACATACAAAAGAAGCCATATCGAGACTGGTTTGTGGGGCAGAGATACAGAATGGGCTGGCTCCTACACCTCCATGTGCTGGTTAAAAATCAGGAGAGATATATCTGCTACAGAAAACCCCCTGAGGAATGAAGTGTCAGAGCCCCATACCAGGCTCTCCAACTCAGAGTTCCAGTGCTGGGAAGAGAAGTCCCTACAATTTCTGGCTGTGAAAACCAGCAGAGATTGGGGCTAAGTGAGACAAGGAAGGCTGGAGTCCCAAGTGTTCCTTTAAAAGTGTTTGCACACAAACTTACTCATTGAGAGATTCACTCACTCTGAGCTCCAACACTGGGGCAGCAGACTCAAAAGTCACCAAGGACATAGAGGAAGGAATTGAATTGTCTGGCTTCAGGGCAAGGGCTGGAGGTGCAGCTTCCTCCCAGACAAAAGTGCTGGCAGAAGGCATTGTTGCTTTGTTGAGCCCTTCTTTGACCTAGCATACATACACAGGCAGGTGCTATATCTGAGTCTCCATCAACCAGGCTAACATTTTTAGCTGTGCCCTAATGATTCCCCAGGCTCCATCTCACCCAACTTGTAGGCCCACCCAAGCCACTTTCAGTTCTTTTTCCATATAAGTGGCTTGCTTTGGCTCATGCTACAGGCTTTCTAAAATCTCTCAAAGGTTCACTAACCTCAAACAAGTGGCACCTGGCTTCAGCATGCCCTGTACCAATGGATAGCAGCCCCAAGCCTGGCACTAGTGGCAGTCAACTGTGTTTCATAGCTTAGACTCTCCCAATCAACTCCAAGCCCAGCAAGGTAGCAAACAACTACAGATTAGTTTGTAGCTCCTACGAGTGGCTCCAGGCAGGGCACAGGCAGTGGCTGACTGGGGCCTGCAACAGAGTCCCTATCAAGGAGCCCCAGAATCAAAACACTTATTAGCCATCTTGAGAACACACCAGAGCACACAAAACCACTTCCACAAATGACACACCCAAAGGGCAGACTAGCCAGGCACCAGAACCCTGCTAAAGCAAATCTAGCTCTGTAAAGACAGCCCTTGCACACAGTTCCTCCACTGTAGTCACAGCCAGTCCTCCCAAACTTCCTTTGCGGTGCACATCCAGATGACTCTGGTGCGCTCCTGAAAGAAGGCCAAGCTTGATTTGTGGCATGCATCCCCCTGGCTCCAGTGTGCTCACAACTGAGAGCCAGGTTTGTATTGAAGCACATACCAGGCATAGCTCAGCACTCTCCTGACAGAGAAGCGGGCTTATGCTACAGAGGGTACCCTTCCCTGAATGTTCCTGATGAAGGGACAGGCCTGTTTCACAGCTGACCCAGCACCCAAAGTAACAAGCAACCTCAGGACAAACAGCAGCGATAAACCACACTGCCCCCACCACAAGGCAGAAACTGTGAACACAGAGCCTGGCTGCTTCCCCATGCTCTCCCTCAAACTGTCATTACCCTATGCTACAAACAAACCCTGAGTCCTCCCCAACAAACCTTGCCCCATGCGGGAACCAGCACAGGGGCTCAGGGAAACTGTAAAACTAAAGCACAGCAACCACTGCTTGCACAGATCTCAGAGACAGAAAGCATATTCTCAGAACATAGCCTTGAATTTGGAGATCAATTGTACAAAAAAAGCAGAAATAATCACATATACATGGAAATTAAACAACATGTTATTTTAGAAATGACTGGATCAAAGAAGAAATAAGAGATTAAAAATAGAAACAAATGACAATGAAAATACAATGTATCAAAATTATTGAGATGCATGGGAAAGAGGTCAAATTGTCACTATTTGCAGATGACATGATCCTTTATATAAAAAATTCCAAAGATTCCACCAGGAAACGATTAGAAACAATAAACGAATGTAGTGAAGTTGCAGGATACAAAACGAATGTAAAAAAATCAGCAGCATTCCTATATACAAACAATAAATCCACAGAAAAAGAAATGAGGGAGTCAGTTCCCTTTGCTATCACAACAAAAAGATGAAATACCTGGGAATTAACTTAATAAAGAACATGACAGACTTATAGTCAGAAAAGTATAAGACACTTTTGAAAGAAATTGAAGCAGACTTTAAAGGTGGAAAAATATCCCCTGTTCATGGATAGGAAGACTTAACATTATAAAAATGGCCATTCTGCCCAAAGCAATCTACAGATGTAATGCAATACCTATCAAAATCCCACAATCATACTTTCGTGAAATAGATAAAAGAATTAGTAAATTTATATGGAACCATAAAAGACCTCGAATTGCCAAAGCAATACTACATAAAAAGAATAAGGCTGGTGGCATTACACTCCCTGACTTCAAATTATATTACAAAGCATCAATAGTCAAAACTTGGTACTGGCAAAAGAACAGAAATATACACCAATGGAACAGAACTGAAATACCAGAAATAAATCCACAAATTTATGGACAAATAATTTTTGATAAAGGAGCAAAAAACATACAATGGGGAAAAGACAGCCTCTTTAGTAGGTGGTGCTGGGAAAACTGGAAAAACATATGCAAAAGAATGAACTTGAACTGTGAACTCTCTCCATATGCAAAAATTAACTCAAAATGGATTAAAGACCTTCATATAAGACCTGCATCAATAAACTGTATAAAAGAAAACATTGGTACTAAACTTATAGACCCAGAACTCAAGGAAGACTTCATGAACCTGACCTCAAAGGCAAGGGAAGTAAAAGCAAAAATAAATGAATGGGATTATATCAAACTAAAAAGCTTCTGCACAGCAAAAGAAACCATCAACAGGCAAAGAGACAGCCAACTGAATGGGAGAAAATATTTGCAAATAACGCATCAGGTAAGGGTCTAATACCTAAAATATATAAAGAACTAATAAGACTTAACAACAAAAAAACAAACAACCCAATTAAAAAGTGGGTAGAAGAACTAAACAGACACTTCTCCCACGAAGAAATACAAATGGCCAGTAGACATATGAAAAAATGCTCATCCTCATTAGCTATCAGGGAAATGCAAATCAAAACCACAATGAGATACCACCCCACGCCTGTTAGAATGGCTATTATCAACAAGACAAGGAATCACAAGTGCTGGAGAGGATGTGGAGAAAAAGGAACTCTCGCACACTGCTGGTGGGAATGCAAACTGGTACAACCACTGTGGAAGACAGTGTGGAGGTTCCTCAGAAAATTGGAAATGGAGCTACCATTTGACCCAGCAATCCCCCTTCTGGGGATCTACCCAAAAAAACTTGAAAACCTTTGTCCGCAAAGACTTAAGTACCCCAATGTTCACTGCAGCACTGTTCGCAGTGGCCAAAACATGGAAACAACCAAAGTGCCCTGTGACAGATGACTGGATAAAGAAGCTGTGGTACATATACACAATGAAATATTACTCAGCTATAAGAAAAGATGAAATATTTCCATTTGCAACAAAATGGATGGACCTGGAGATCATCATGCTTAGTGAAATAAGACAGACAGAAAAAACAAAGAACTGTATGACTTCACTCATATGCGGAATATAAAACTGAAAGCAACAAACAGAAAAGAAGTGAACAAACAAACAAATAACCCATGGACACAATCAATAGTTTAATGTTTATTTGGGAATGAGTGGATTAGGGAGTGGAGAGAGGGAAGGGGGTGGGAGAGGAGGGAGGGGAAGCTAAGTATAAGGTGATGGAAAGAGAAGTCAGATTAAGTGGTGAACTTATAATACAACAAGTTGACAATGCACTGTAGAATTGTATGCCTGAAACCTGTGTAAGCCTTGCTAACAGATGTCACCCCAATAAGTCTAACAATAAAAATGAATTTAAAAAAATAAATAAAAAATATTGGGATGCAGTAAAAGCAGTAATAAGAGGAAAATTTATATCATTACAGGTCTATCCCAAGAACCAAGAAAAGGCACAAGTAAACAACCTAACTTCCCATCTTAAAGAACAAAATAGAGAACAAAAAGAGTCCAAAGTCAGCATAAGGAAGGAAATAATAGAAATTAGAGCAGAACTAAATCAAATAGAGAATAGAAAAACAATAGACAAAATAACGCGATGAAGAACAGGTTCTATGAAAAAGTCAATAAGATTGACAAATGCCTGTCCAGGCTCACCAAGGGGCAAAAACAAACAAACAAACAAACAAACAACAAACAAACCCACAAATAACCAAAATTAGAAATGGAAAAGGAGAAATTACCACTGATACCACAGAAATACAAAGGGCCATAAGAAAATATTATGAAGGACTATATGCCATCACATTTTTTTTACACTCTAATTTGAAAATTTATTTTCCCATGATCACCTCGTGAATTGGAAGAAAATCTCTGAATGTTATACCCAGGATCTAAACTCTTACCACCTGCTCTTCCTAAAGCCAGAACTTTAAAACTTAGAGATCAATTTCAATTCTTCTGATGATTCAAAATCAGCTAAAGGTCAATTTCCAAACAGAAAGGGCAATTCACAGTTCAGTACATGTTCTAACTTTGGCTATTAGGGCCCAGAAAAAAGTCAATAGGTATTATCTATCACTATAACAGATTTCATCAATCTTGAAGATCAAAGAGTTTTGGGATAAAGTATGTGCTTCTGATTCTTCACTCCCTAATCTTTGAAAAGGTGCCAAAATAATCCACAGGTGGAATTTTGCCAGAGAAGAAGATACTAGTTAGTCCCTTGCTCATAGTAAAGTTTTCCATTTGGAAAAATAAATTTATGAAAGCACACTGTAGGTTTATGTCTTAGAGAAGAGAGAAAACAGGGTATAAGTACCTAGAACATCCATAAATTCATTTCTCTGTCCTATGGCTTAATACCATGAATCAAATTTAAGGCTAGGACTCTCCATCAATATCTTTTCAAACATTTGCAAGAGATTAGATTACCCTATATGGGATATCCCTGCAAACAAGATGGATAAATTAGTGGTGGATGCTAGGTTAGAAAGTTGTTAATTTATTCAGTGGTTCCCAACATTTTTCCACTTGTACTCTTTATAAACCCGTTTCTATAAATTGTAACAGGTGTTTTTAAATAGTGACACTTTTGCTCAATGCCTATCTTAATGTAAAATAGTGGAAATTAGGTAATAAGTTAGGAAAGAAAAATTAGTAACTAAATGTACAAACCACAGATTTAATTTTACAATATTTGTAACTGTTAAATATTGATAATAATAATCAAGTATTTAAACATTAAAATTTAAAACTACTTGAAAAGAATCATAATTAAAGACATCACACTTACTTTTGCTCAGTCAGTAACTAAGTTGATTAAACAGTCTGGCTACAATGTATTTATATGTTTGGGGAAGTTCCAGAAACATCAAAAATGGATTCTTCTGAAACTGTGTGTAAAATTGGTAGAAGAGCCATTTGGGGGAAGGATTCATAGCCACACCCTCACCAATCATCATCATTCGCTAATGTGATCTAATTTTGAAGTGTCTCCATTAATTTAAACTTAACATTTATTGTTTCATAACTAATGTTTTGCATTTCTTTACTTGTTTTTTCACCATTACTGATTATTTTTCATGTACCCCTGGATGGCCCAGCACTGTACAACTACCACTGCTTGGGAACTAATGGATTAAATAATCGATGTTAATTTAGAGGAGAGTTGGAACTGGAATAAACAAAGAACCATGCCATGCTCACTGTTTTATATTAGCATATTTCTTAAACAGGCTACCTGGAGTACTCATTCCTAAGAGGCAGAGATATTCATGTGAAGGCTGGGGAATGGCCATTTTCCAGTTTCAAAAGACAAGTATCTGAAGAAATTTTTTAGCATGAGAAGAATACAGAAAAAAAGAAAAAAGTATTTGATGGGGTGTGTGTACCATCTATGTGTGCAAGAAAATAGTAATTCATGTACCCCAAGTATCCTTTTTTTTCTTTACTCCAAGTGTCAGCATTTTCAAACTGCCAGAAATCTATTTCAGATAAGAAAGCATTTAGACAGGTAACATGATGCTATTTTTAACCATGACAATTTGGGTTAAAAAGAACCAACATTTTATCCAACCATCTCTAAGCTCTAGACAAAAAAGCATAAAATAGAGACTATACTGAAACAGATTATATTTGACATGATCAAACATCCTCTCTCAATTTTCCTTAAATTATCTCTAACCAAGAAACAGCTTGATTAACAAATCAAAATGCTCCCTCCTCTTCTCACTTCTCCTGATTTGTTTCCCTTGGGGAAAAAGATAAAAGTGAAATCTTATTATAAAAAGTGCTATCTTCGAAAGATTTGGAACAAGCCAAAAAGCAAGGAGTGATTTTCTTTATCCCAAAGTCACCCAATGAAGCATTAATTTGAGAAAACTGTCCTAATTCAAAGGACTCTTTATATCCTAAGGGACCCATGAAACTGTATTGCTCTCACTCTCAAAGGCTTAAGAACATGGAACATCATTCTTTAAATGCTATGGCCATTATCTTTAGACAACTATGTATAGGAACATCATCCATCAGAATCATCATCAAAAGTATATGCCACCAAAATAACCATCTTGAAGAAATGGACAAGTTTCTAGAAACATACAGTTTACCTAGACTGAACCAAGAAGAACTGGACAATCTAAACAGACTAATCAACAGTAAGAAAATTAAAACAATCATCCAAAACCTTCCCAAAGGCAAAAGCTTAGGACCAGATTGTTTCCCCAATGAGTTTTGTCAAGCATTCAAAGACAAACTATGTTTATCCTGCTCAAACTTTCCCCCAAAATTGAAGAGGCAATCCTTCCCACCTTTTCCCATGAGGCCAACAGAACCCTAATACCAAAGCCTGGTAAAAACAACACATACACCAAGTATTATAGACCAATATCTCTGATGAACACAGATGCAAAAATCCTAAACAAAGTATTACAAATAGAATACAACAATGTATTGAAAAGATTAAACACCATGATCAAGTGGAATTCATTTCACAAACACAAGGATGATTAAATATTTGCAAATCAATCAATATGATACACCACACAAACAAACTAAAAGATAAAAACCATACAATTATATTAATTGATGCAGAAAAAGCATTTGACAAGATACAATATCTAGTTATAATCAAAACTCTTAATAAAATGGGTATAGAAGGAAAGTACCTCAACATAATAAAGGCCATATATCACAAACCCTCAGATAATATGCTGAATGGAAAAAAACTAAAGCCTAGTTTCCTAAAATTAGCAACAAGACAAGGATGTTTCTTGTCACAACTGCTATTCAATATTATACTGAAAGTTCTAGCCAGAGCAATAAGGCAAGAAAAAGGAATAAAAGGCATCCAAATTGGAAGAGAAGAAGTCAGACTATCACTATTTGCAGATGACATGATCTTTTATATAGAAAATTCCAAAGAGTCCATCAAAAAGCTATTAGAAATAACAAATATAGTAAAGTTGCAGGATATAAAATCAATGTACAAAAATAAATTGCATTTCTATATACCAACAATGAAACTTCAGAAAAAGAAATGAGACAAACAATACCTTTTGTGATCACAACAAAAAGAATAAAATACCTAGGAATAAACTTAACAAAAAATATGAAGGATTTATATAGTGATAACTATAAGACACTACTAAAAGAAATTTAACAGGACACAAAGAAATGGAAAGATATTCTGTGTTCATGGATTGGAATAATCAACATAGTTAAAATGGCTGTATTACCCAAAGCAATAGGCAGATTTAACACAATTCCCATCAAAATCCCACAGATGTTCTTTCAAGAAGTAGATTTTTAAAATCAACAGATTCATATAAAACTACAAAAGACCCCACAATTGCCAAAAGCAATCCTACAGAAAAGATATCACACTCCCCAAATTCAATCTATATTACAAAGTGTCAGTAATCAAGACAGCTTGGTATTGGCAGAAAAACAGACACACAGACCAATGGAACAGAATAAAAATCTCAGAAATAAATCTCAGAAACAAATATATGGACACATAATTTTTAAAAAAGGAACAAAATATACAGAATGAGGAATAGAAAGTCTCTTCAGTAAATGGTGCTTGGAAAATTAGAAAACGAAATGCAAAAGAATAAATCTGAACTGTGAACTATTGCTGTTTACCTAAATTAACTCAAAATGGATTAAAGACCTCTGCATAAGACCTGAAACAATAAACTGTACACAAGAAAACATCAGAACTAAACTTATAGACCTTGGGTTTAGGGAAGACTCTATGAACCTAACCTCAAAGGCCAGGAGAGTAAAAGAAAAAATAAATGAATGGGACTATATCAAATGAAAACCTTCTGCACAGTAAAAGAAACCATCAACAAAGCAAAGAGACAGCCAACTGAATGGGAAAAAATATTTTCAAACAATGCCTTTCATATGGGGCAAATATCTAAAATATATAAAGAGAACATATTATACAACAAGTTGACAATGCACTCTAGAATTGTGTGTCTGAAACCTATGTAATCCTTGCTAACAAATGTTACTCCAATAAGTCTAACAATAAAAATGAATTAAAAATTATAAAATAAAATATATAAAGAACTTGTACAACTCAACAATAAAACAACAAAGAATCCAATTTAAAAATGGGCAGAAGACCTGAACAGACACTTCTCCCAGAAAGACATACAAATGGCCAACAGATATATGAATAAATGCTCAGCTTCACTAGCTATTAGGCAAGTGCAAATCAAAACCACAATGAAATACCACATCACACTTGTTATAATGGCCATAATCAACAAGACAATGAACAAGTGTTGGAGATAGTATGGAGGAAAAGGAAACCTCACACACTGCTGGTGGGAATGCAAACTGGTACAACCACTATGGAGGAAAGTATGGAGGTTTCACAATAAACTAAGAATAGAGTTACCATATGACCCACCCATCCCATTTCTGGGTATCTACCCAAAACATTTGAAAACCTTTGTCTGTGAAGATATATGTATCCCAGTGTTCATTGCAGCCAAATCATGGAAATAGCCAAAGTGTCCTTTGATAGGACTGGATAAATAAACTGTTGTATATATACACAATGGGATATTATTCAGCCTTAACAAAAATGAAATAGGGCCATTTATGACAACATGGATGGACCTTGAAACCATCGTGTAAGTGAAATAAGCCAGACAGAATAAACAAGAACCATATGATTTCACTCATTTGTGGAACACAAAGCTGAAAGCAACAAAAAACCAAAACTCATTAACACAATTAATAGTTTAGTGGTTAGTGGTTATCTGAGGTATGGGAGAAAGTGGTGGGAATGAAAGAACAGGGTCTCAAATATATGGTGATGGAAAGAGAACTGACCCTGGGTGATCAACACATAACACAGCACATAGATGATGTATTGTAGAATTGTAGACCTGGAACCTATGTAACTTTTACTAACCAATGTCATCAGTAGATTAGATGAGAGAGAGGGTTGAATCAGTGATTTGAAAAAGAAGGTAGCAAAAAACACTCACTCATAAAAGTAAGAAGATTCCAAAAAACTGAGGATGGTTGAAGGGACCTCTAGGACAACACCAAGCATACCAACAATCACATCAGATGGGTACCAGAGGAGAGAAGAGAAAGTAAGCAATTCAAAACCTATTTGAAGAAATAATGACTGAAAACTTCCCTAACTTGGCAAAGGAAATAAACATGCAAGCCCAGGAAGCACAGAGAGTCCCAAACAAGATGAATCCAAAGAGGCTCACACCAACACACATCATAATTAAAATGCCAAAGCTTAAAGTTAAAAAGAGAATCTTAAAGGCAGCAAGAGAAAAGTAGTTGACTACCTACAAGAGAGTTCCTATAAGATTGTCAGTCAATTTCTCAAAAGAAACTTTGCAGACCATAAGGGATTGGCAGGAAATATTCAAAATGATGAAAACCAATGACCTACAACCAAGATTACTCTATCCAGCAAAGCTATAATTTAGAATTGAAGGACAGATGAAGAGCTTCCCAGACAAGAAAAACCAAAAGGAGCTCATCATCACAAACCAGTATTACAAGAAATATTAAAAGGATTTCTTGAAGAAGAATAAGAAAAGATAAAATATAAATAATAAGATGACAATAACTTCATATCTATCAATTACTTTAAGTGTAAATGAATTAAATGCTCTAATCAAAAGACAAAGGGTGACTGAGACTGGCAACAGAACGGCAGCCTGAGAAGGACCTCTAAAAAAACTCATCTGGAGAATTACAACTAATAAAATACCTGTACCTCAATCAAGGACCCTTTACACAATACACAATCACAACTAAGAAACCCATTCATCACATTAAGGGAGCTTCAGGTGGGCAGAAGGTTAAACAAAGGAAAAATAAAAGGGGAAGAGTGGGGACACAGCAGCGTGCAGGTCCTCACTTAGAACTCTACTGCTGGGGGAGGGAGGAGGAAGAAGGCAGTGGGAGAACGCTGTGGCCTTCATTCAGTCCTAGAGACAGAAAAAAGGGAGCCCAGAGAAGGGGGTGTGAGATACCACAACCACCTCACTTTGGTGCCAGGAGGTACAAACCCGGCCAGACTGTACTCTGGATCCCAAAAGAGGGGGAGTGACTGGGTAGTGAGGAGCCACAATATGAATGCTCCAGCCAGGAAGGAGAAGGAGAAAGGGGGCAGCATGTGAGTTCCTCATCCTACAATCAGCACATTCTGAAAGACCAGCAAACAGGACAGCTGACCCCAAGGTTCAAGGCAGAATCTTTGCACAGAGCAAACTGAGAACAGAAAGGCTCAATCATGCTCAAATTCCCTGCACAACCTGTGGAGCCACAGGAAGAAAACAAAGCCACAAACGCCCCTCCCCCAAATGTCTGTCTGTCCAGTATCAGCAGGGAACACCAAAGAAACTGCAGCAGCAAGGGTCCAGAGAGGTTGCAAAAATTAAAGTAATGGGGACATGGAGACAGATGTCCCAACAGAAACAGCTCAAAGCAATGATTACAAAAATACTTAAGGAACTGACTGATAATTTCAACAGAGAGATAATAAGCATCAAAGAAGACTTACAAACCATTATAAAGAACCAGCGAGACATAATGACTACATTAACTGAAATGAATGAAATTAAACTAGATAAAATAGAAGCACAAAGCAATGATTTGCAGGAAAAGTCAGCAGAAAACACTCAACCAGGTCAATGAGAAAATTATTTCCAGAAAAAGGAAGATGAATTGAGATTCCTCTGGAACTACATCAAACATAAAAATATCAGAATAGGGGTGCCAGAAGAAACAGAGAAAAACTAGGGATTAAGAAATTATTTGAAGAAATAATGAATGAACATTTTCCTAACCTGGTGAAGGAAATAGACATATAAATCCAGGATGCACAGAAAATTCCAAACAAGATGATTCCAAAAAAGGAATACTCTGAGACACATCATAATTAAAATGGTAAACTTTAAAGAAAAAGAAAAAATTCTAAAAACAGCAAGAGAAATGCAAGTAGTAACTTATAAAGGACACCCATTCGATTCTCAGCTGATTTCTCACCAGAAACTTTACAGGCCAGAAAAGATTGTCAGAAAATATTCAACGTGATGAAAACCAAGAATCTACAACCAAGAATAATGTATCCAGCAAGGCTAGCATTCAAAATTGAAGGACAGAGAAAGAGCTTCTCAGATAAGGAAAAGTTAAAGACATACATCACTATCAAACCAGTACTGCAAAGAATGTTAGAGGGACTTCTCTAAGATGGGAGGAGGAATGAGAGAGTGGGTAAAATAAGGAAAAGGGATGGAGAAATTGAGTTTATTATCAGAAAATTGAAAGCAACAAAGAAGCAAATCTCATGGACACAGTCAATAATTTAGTAGTTACCTGAGGGTAAGGGGGGAGGTTGGTGGGGGAGAAGGAACAGGGACACAAATACATGGTGGTGGAAAGAGAACTGACTCTGAGTGATGAACACATAATACAACACATAGAAGATGTGACGTAGAATGTACACCTGGGACCTATGTAATTTTTACTAATCAATGTCACTCCAATAAATTAAATAATTAAAAAAAGACATAGGGTGACTAAATGGATAAGAAAAAAAAAAGACCTTTCCATATGCTGGCTACAAGAGACTCACTTCAGAACAAAAGATGCATACATCCTGAAAGTAAAGGGATGGGAAAAAATATTTCATGGAAATGGAAAAACCAACAACAAAAAAGGCTGAGGCAGCAATACTTATACTAGATAAAATGGACTTTAAAACAATGGCTATACCAAGAGACAAAGAAGGACCCAGTAATCCCACTTCTGGGTATTTATTTGAAGAGACCCAAAACACTAGTTCAAAGGGATATGTGCATCTTATATTTTCATTATAGCATTATTTATAGTAGCCAAGATATGGAGGCAACATAGTGTCTATCAATACATAATGGTAAAGAAAAGGTAATGTATAATGGAATATTACTTAACCACAAAATAAAGCATAAACTCTTGCCATCTACAATAAGCATGGACCTAAGGAGTATTGTGCTGAGTGGAATAAGATAAAGAATGACAAATGCCATATAATTTCACTTAGGTGAGGAATCTAAATAACAACAAAAACAAACAAATAGCATAGAAACAAACCCAAACAAACAGAGAACACTTTCATGGTTACCAGATGGGAGGGGGTTGGGAGGATAGGTCAAAGAGGAAGGAATTAAGAAGTACAAATTGGTAGTTACAAAATAGTCATGAGAAAAATCCAGCATGGCAAAGTAGATAAACGCTGTGACTGTTTCATTTTGTAAATACATTAAAATTACCACTATAGTATAGAACAATCAACCTGGAGAACCATCTGAAGTCTAGGTGAACAGAAGTTTTTTAACTAAGGATATAAAAAAGAAGCCACATCAAGACTGGTAGGAGGGTCAGAGACACAAAAGATGCTAACCCCAAACCTCTGTGTGATAGTTGAGAATCAGGAGCGATATCTCAGCTGTGGAGGGTTTCCCAAAGAAGCAAGGGAACCAGTGCCACACCAGGTTCCCCAGCCTGGAGTACTGGTACCAGGAAGAGGAGCCCCCACAACATCTGGTGATGAAAACCAGTGGAGATTCCAATCATCCAGGTAGGACAAAAAGCTGTGGGAAACCAAGATATCTTCTTAAAGTGCACATGTACAGATTCAGTCACTCCCAGGTACTCACCCTGGGCTCCAGCAAAGGGATGATGACTCAGGAGGCATTGGAGGCATAAGGGGGGCAGGCTGAAGTGTGTGGCTTTGACGCAAGGGCTGGCGGACAGTCACCAATTTTTCTGAGTGGGTTCCACCTCCCCAGCAGCTGGCAGGCAGGCACTATCTTTTTTGCGTTGCGCCCTCCCACCACATGGCCAAATCTGAATCTGAATAACATCTATGAGCTCCACCCAGCTGACTCACTGGGACCCCACCCTACCCAACTCCCCCAACCCCTTAGGCACTTTTTCCAGTGAGCAGCCAGCCCCACCCACATTGCAATATTTCTTGGCAAACAAATGGAGTCCATAGGCCCCAAGAGGGCAGCAACTGGCTTTGGTGTGCTTTGAGACTTTTGCTAAATAGCTCCAGGAATACCACTGGCACCAAAAAAAATCTACAGGAACACTCAGCCCAAGTGACCAGAAGACTGCCAGGGCCCTACAGGGCACTTACTACAAAAGGCTACCCAGCAACACTGAGAGATATAGCAGATCTACCTAATATGTAGAAATAAACAGAGCAGCATCCAGAAAGAGGAAATAAAGCAATGTGTCCCAAATGAAAGACGAGCAGTAAACTCCAGAAAAAGAACTAAACAAGATGGAGGCAAACAACCTATTACATACCGAGAGTTCAAAACAATGGTTATACAGATGCTCAAGGAACTTAGTGAAAACTTCAACAGAGAGATAGCAAACATAAAGAATCACATAGAAACCATGAAAAAGAACCAGACAGAAATAAAAATATAATAACTGAAATGAAGAATGCAATAGAAGAAATCACCAGCAGGTTAGATGAAGCAGAGGCTTAAGTCAGTTATTTGGAAGACAAGTAGGAAAAAACACCCAATCAGAACAGCAAAAAGAAAAAAAATAATTAAAAAAAAATAAGGATAGTTTAAGAGACCTCTGGGATAACATCAAGGGTAACAACATTCACAACTGAGGGGTACCAGAAGGAGAAGAGAGAGAACAAGAGATTGAGAACCTATTTGAAAAAATAATGACTAAAAACTTCCCTAACCTGGCAAAGGAAATAGACATACAAACCCAGGAAGCAGAGTCTCAAACAAGATGAACCCAAACAGGCCCACACCAATAAATGTTATAATTAAAATGGTAAAGATTAAAGTCAAAGAGACTATCATAAAAGCAGTAAGAGAAAGGAAATAGCAACTTATAAGGTAGCTTGCATAAGACTTTCAGCTGGTTTCTCAACAGAAAATTTAAGACCAGAAGGGATTGGCAGAAAATATCAACGTGATTAAAAGCAAGGACCTACCACCATGGTCACTCTATTTAGCAAGGCTGTCATTCAAAATTGAAGAACAGATTAAGAGCTTCTCAGACAAGAAAAAGCTAAAGGAATTCATCACCACCAAACCAGAATTACAAGGAATGTTAGAGGGACTTCTTTAAGATGGAGGGGAGGGGTACAAATTCTGAATAATAAAATGGCAATAGCTACACATCTATTACTTTCAATTTAAATGGATTAAAAGCTCCAATCAAAAGACTTTGAAGGTATTGTGCTGAGTGAAATGTCAGACAAAGAAAGACAGGTGTAATTTGATTTTGTTTATGTATGGAATCTAAAGAAGAAAATAAACAAACAAAACAGAACCAAACTTATAGATACAGAAAATATTTAGATGACTGCCAGATGGGAGGGGGATTGGGAGTATCAGTAAAAAAAGGGGGGGAAGGGATTAAGAAATACAAATTGGTCATTACAAAGTAGTTATGGAATGTAAAGTATAACATAAGAAATATAGTCAATAATATTGTAATAAATACAAGGTCTAACAATTAAGTTCACAAACTTACCACCATGTGCTTATGTTGGCAACACTATACAAACAACTTAGTAAACTTTCATAAACTTGGTATATCTGTGTCTCACAGCTGTGTTCATGTCAATGTGTGGCAGTGTCTTGCTCAGTGGTGTTCATTATTGTTGTGTGTTTTGGTATGCCATCATGAGAATGTTGGAGCTTGAATAAAAGCAACAAACAAGCATTTAATTTCTTGTTAAACTTGACAGGAGTGGAAGTGAAATCAGGGACATATTAGTCCAAGTTTATAGGAATAATGCCATAAAGCAAACAGCAGTGTACAAATAAATTAAATATTTTTTCTGAAGGGAGAGAAAGCGTCACTGATGAAGAGAGGTCAGGGCAGCCTGTAACAGGCAGAACTGAGGAAAACATTGCAAAAATTCATCAAATTATATGTCAAAATCATCAGGTGACTGTGAGAAGCATAGCAGACCAAGTAAACATTGATAGCAAAAGAGTTAGAAAAATCTTAACTGAAAATCTTGGCATGAGAAAGGTATGTGCAAAAATGGTCCCCAAGGAACTCACCAATGAACAAAAGCAAAGGAGAGTTAAAGTTTGCCAAGAGCTTTTGGAGAGGCAAGATGAAGTTTTGGGCCATGTTATCACTGGTGATGAAACATGGTTGTAGCAATATGACCCTGAAAAAAGTGTCTAAGTGCACAATGGAAGTGAGCCTATTCTCCACAACCAAAAAATTTCTATCGGTCCAAATCAAGAGTCAAAATTATGTTGCTAACCTTTCTTGATATTAGAAGGATTGTTCATTATGAATTTGTACCAACTGGACAAATACTTAACCAATTTTACTATTTGGAAGGGCTGAAAAAAGCTGTGTGAAAAAGTTACACAAAAATGACCTGATCTTTTCGCCAGCAACTCATGGCTCTTGCTTTATGACAATGCACCAGCTCATGTGGCAGTCTATGAGGGAGTTTTTAGCCAGTACACAAATAACTGTATTAGAACATCCTCCCTACTCATCTGATCTGGCCAAAAAAACTTTCTTTAACCAAAGATAAGGGAAATATTGAAAGAAAGATATTTTGATGACATTCAATACATTAAGAATAATACAATGACAGCTCTGATGGTCATTCCAGAAAGAGTTCCAAAAGCACTTTGAAGGATGAACTAGGCACTGGCATCAGTGCATAGCTTCCCAAGGGTAGTACTTTGAAGGTGACCATAACAATATTCAGCAATGAGGTATGTAGCATTTTTTCTAGGATACATTCGTGAACTTAATTGTTACACTTCATATGTATGGTATCAGGTGGCTACTAGATTTATTGCAATGATAGCTGGGAGGGGGTTGGGGCAGGATGAAAAGGTGAAGGGATTAAGAAGTACAAATTGGTAGTTATAAAATAGTTATGAGGATATAAAATAAAGCAAAAGGAATGCTATGGTAATAATATGATATGGTGCCAGGTGGGTATCAGACTACTGAGAAGGATCACTTGTTAAATTATATAAATCTCTAACCACTATGCTGTATACCTAAAGTTAACATAAAATAATATTGAATGTAAAAAAAAAGAAAAGGTGGTACGTATATACAATGGAATATTTCTCAGCCATAAAAACAAATGAAACCTTGCCATCTGCAACAACCTGGTTGGACCTAAATGGTATCATGCTAAATGTAGTAATTCAGGCAGAGAAAGAAAATTTCATATGATTCCACTTATATGTATAATCTAAAGAACAAAACAAATGAACAAATAAAACAGAAACAGACTTATAGATATGAAGATCATTTTGATAGTTGCCAGATGGGAGGGTGTTTAATGGGTAGGTGAAAAGGGAAGAGATTAAGTACAAATTTATAGTTACAAAATAATCATGGGGATTTAAAGTACAGCATGGGGCATACAGTCAATAACTATGCTGTGATAACTATATATAGTTGGGTATACATAGTTATGACAGATGGGTACCAGATTTATTGGGGTGATGACTTCATACATTACATAAATGTCTCATCACTATGTTGTATACCTGAAACTAATATATTAATAAAATTGTATGTCAAATGTAATTTAAAATTTTTTTAATTTTTAAAAAATTAGTCATGAGAATGTAAAGTATAGCCTAAGGAATATAGTCAATAATATTTTAATATGCATAAATATGTATGATGTCAGATGGGCACTAGATTTATCAAGGCGATCAGTTCATAGTTATATAAATATCTAATCACTGTGTTGTACACCTGAAACTAATATAATATTATATATCAACTATAATTGTAAAATAAAAAAAATTTTTTAAAACAATGCATGAGTTAAGAGTAGTGATTCTAAACTGGTTTCTTTAATCCCCAAGTAACATACAATATTTATAAATATCTTAATTTGGTATGAGGGAAATAGCTACTGGCTTGTAATGGGAAGAATCCAGGAATGCTGCTAAAATCCTACAGTGCACAGATCCCTCCATAATAAAGAGTTGTCCATCCCAGAATGTTAATAGCGCTGAGGTTGAGAAACTCTGAGCTAGAGCAATATTCCTCAGAGTGCGAACTGTGGTTCCAGACTCATAGATACCCTGCAAAAAAAGAGATATCTGTGGTCAGTAAGTTTGGGCAATCTAGGCTTAGGCTTAGGTTAAACACAATTACTTACTTTAATGTTTCTTCCAGGTTTTCCAATGCTAACATCATTGTGAACTTTAGAACATAGGCATAGAATGAAAATGTCCCAATGAATCAATGCTCAATATACAGAACAATTTATAAAATGATCAGATTTTTAGAAATATAGAGCCTGAAGAAGGTTCTACCATGAAGTTATAGACCTTGAGGGACAAGCTAGAGAGCTGGAGATTACCATGTGAAAGCACACACCCTGGCAAGACCCTGGCCATGTCCATCTGAACATACTGCCTAAGTCTCCATGGACCCTGGCCTGGAGATAGAAGTACTAATATATAATATCTAGAGGCCCAAATCACAATGAGTGATCATTGGTCTGTGTGGCTCTAAAGATGATTCCTTGAAAGCCAGTTAGTGCTCCCTTGACTAGATCTGGCCACACGATGGGCATCACAGTTTATGAATGAGAGAAAGCATGAGTTTTAGTGTCTGTGTTTGTTGAGAAGACTTGTTTTGAGGTCTGCTCAGTCTGGGTTTAAATCTCAGTGCCACCACTTACTAGCTACATGAACTTTAATTTTCTCATCTGTAAAAAGGGTTATAATGAATAAAGACTGTGGGAAGATTAATGAACAAACATGTTTGTAAAGCACTTAGCATAGTGCCTGGTACAGATAGGTGCTAATAATGACATTAAGAATGAAAATTTGTAGAATAAATAAAATGCACAGGAGTAGCATCCCCTCTTGAAATAGCTGAGCTTGGTATGTTGCCCTTAGTCACAACTAGGAATCCAGGAAATATGTGGACTTAGACTCTGGGGGCCACATTTGACTTCTGAGTCTGTGTTCAGGTTAAAAGCAGGTTTCAAGTTTCTAAGTTGCAGACCTCAGTGTTCAGGTTTGCAAGGTAATAATATTACTGTCCTGGAGAAACACTAAATAAGCTTTCCTTCCAGTAAGGATTTCAGAATTAAATAATATCTCCCTCCCAAAATGTTCAGATTTTTAGTAATGCCTATTTCATCAATGGGGAAATTAGAACCTAGGGAGGGAGATAGCATGCTCAAGGCAACCAGCCTGAGACACAGTCAGGACTAACACACTCCTGACATTTGCATGGGTACCATCTTCCATTGGGCTGAGTTTCTGAAACCTTACTAAGGAGAAGCAGGACAATAAAAGATATCCCTAGCAAACCCTCCTCCAAACCAAGGTGGTATGCAGCACAGCACAGGCATCCAAGAAAAATAAACAGCAACACGGGACTACAGCGACCCCTGGTGTACCAAGCCTTATATCAATACCAAAAACACCAGGCCACAGGTACCAAACCAAACCCACAAGGACCAGCAAACCTGACATTGGAATCCATAACATCCCAAGGCCTTCTTCAGGAGTAGCGCTAGGACTCAGCTATAGAGTAGTGGCAGTAGAGTATCAAAGATTTGGTGTCAGACATGTTAGTTAACAGCTTAAAGCAGTGGTGTCCAAACTTTTGGCTTCCCTGGGCCACATTGGAAGAATTGTCTTGGGCTATACATTATATACACTAACACTAATAATAGCTGATAAGCTTTTTTAAAAAAAAAAAATCTCATAATGTTTTAAGAATTTGGTTTGGGCCACATTCAAAGCCATGCTGGGCCACAGGTTGGACATACCTGGCTTAAGGTGAGAAAAGGCTGCCAGGCCAGCCACACAGAGGGATGCATCCAGGAACAGGCTAGCACCTGGATAACAGCAAGTTGGTGCTGATGGAACAGCTTATGTATGGCAAGCAGGGTGGAGTTAGTTTTCATGGATTCTGTGTTGATTGGCTAATTTGAATAATTTTGTGATCTCGAAGCACAAGAGCTCACTGAGTTGTCTGGTACTTGGCCCCAGGGTGATTGGGGTGGTGTATAGACCCTCAAAATGAGAACTTGTTAAGAAGAGTGAATGGGACATGAACCTACCTGTTCAAGAAGAGGAATTGACCAACCTCTAGCCAGGCTCTCAAAACTGAATCAAGGCAGCATTTAAACAAATCATATTACAGGGAAGTCTGAATAAACAGATAAAATTTTTATAAGGAAAGAGAAGGTTGCAAACAATGAAATTACAAGTTCATTTTTAAAAGATAATTAAAAATCCCTGCACTTTTGTAAATTAGAAAACATATGTCAAAGAAAATATCATAATGGGAAATTCAAAACACTTATGAATGATAATAAAATATTACTTACCCAAAATTGTGCTGGGCAGCTAAAGTGATCCTGAAAGGATCATTTAGATCTCAAATGTTTATGCCAGAAGAGAAGAAAGCAAAAAATTAATGAGAACTGTTCAACAAGAAAAAGAAGCAGTAGAACAAGGAATCATAGAATAAACTCAAAAGCAGTATCATATAAAGAAAAAATAAATATAAAAGCAGGAATTAAACAGCAATGAAAGAAAATGTAGATGAAATTAATAAACTCCTAGAAAATATATCTTACCTAAATTGGCTCAAAAATAAATATAAAACCTGACATAATCTTTTTAAAAATTATATCAGTGGTTTAAATGCTTGGCACAAAAATAAAATAAATAAAAACAGAGTAGATGGTTTTACAGGCAAATTCTACCAAACATTCAATGTACATATCATTCTATCTTGTTCACCTTTTTTATAATTACCAGAATTACAAAACAAAACAAAACAAAGCAGAATACTCCTGAATTCACTTAAAGAAATTATTTAAAAACTTATAACCTGAATAACAACCAGAAAGACAGAATGAAAAAATAAAATTACTCAATTTCACTCAGGAATATTTTGATGCAAATATCCTACATAAAATAATAACAAACCAAATTCACTAAAGTTGAAAAAATACATAATGGTCAAGTTAGTTAATTTCAGATATGCACAGTCAGTTTACCATTAGAGAATCTATTAATGCAAATCATAACATTAACATAATAAAAAGGAAAGTCATCTGACAAAGAAAAATATTTGAATAAGAGAAACAATGTTCAAGGATATAAACTACAACATAGAGAAGACAGTTAATAATGTTATAATAACTGTATATGGTACCAAATCATTACTAAACTTATTGTAGTGATCACCATGCAAGGTATTAATATATAAATGTCTAATCACTATGTTGTATACTGGAAATGAAAATAATATTGTATGTCAACTACAATTAAAAATAAATTTTAAACTAGAATGTTACTCATTCAAAAAAAACTTAGGACATTAAGAACAACACAAAGGAACTTCATTAAATTGATAAAGGGGTATACAGAAAATCTCCAATAAACATGCTATTTAATTATACATTGCAAAGTCATTCCTTTTAAAGTCAGGACCATAACTAGAATGCCTACCAGTACTAATTCTATTATAGCTGCTACAAAAGACAGGAATTAAAAATAAATGATATAAGAGTTCCCTGGTGGTGTAGTGTCTAGGCTGTAGTGCTCTCAACACTGCAATCTGGGTTCAATTCCCAGCTAAGGAACCACCAAAAAATAAAAATAAAAATAAAAATAAATGATATAATAAATTCAGCAAAGTTACAGATATAAAATCAATACACAAAAATTAGTTGCATTTCTATATACTAACAATGAACAATCTGAAATTGAAATTAAGAAAACAATTCCATTTACAATCAAAAAGAATAAAATACATAGGAATAAACTTAATCAAAAAGGTGACTTGTACACTGAAAACTACAAAATGCTATTAAAAGAAATTTTAAAAAGCACAATAAATAGAAAAATGTCCTATGTTTGTGGATTGGAAAACTTCATATTGTTAAGATGTCAAGATTACCCAAAGTGATCTACAAATTTAATGTATCCCTGTAAACACTCCACAAATGTGTTGGGTTTTTTGTCTGGTTTGGTTTTTTTGTAGAAATAGAAAAATCTATCCTAAATTCATATGGAATCTCAAGGGTCCCAAATAGCCAAATAATCCTGGGGAAAAAAAAGAACAAGTTAGAAGTCTCATACTTTCTGACTTTAAAACTTGTTACAAAACTGCAGTAACCAAAACAGTGTGTTACTGGCATCGAGATAGCCATATAATGGAATATAATAGAGAGTCCAGAAATAAACCCTCACATATGTGATCAAATTATTTTCAAAAAGGGCATCAAGACTACTCAATAAGGAAAGGACAGTCTATTCAATAAAAGATGCTGGAAAAAAATGGATCTCCACATGCAAAAGAAAAAAGTTGGACCCTTAACTTACACCATATACAAAAATAAACTCAAAATAAATTAAAGACCTAAATGTAAGTATTAAAACTATAAAACTCTTGTGGCAAACCTTCATGACAATGGATTTGGCAGTGATTTCTTGAATATGATATCCAAAGTCAGGCAACAAAAGTAAAACTAAATTAACTAGATTATACCCAAATTTAAAACTTCTATGCATCAAAGGATATAATCAACAGAGTGAAAAGCCTATCTACAGAATGGGAGAAATGTCTTCAAATCATATATCTGATAAGAGATTAATATCTAAAATATATAAAGAAATTCTACAACTGAACAACAATAAATAAGCTGACTGGTACTGGTGGTACAGGGATAGAAAAACAGACACAGAATAAAGTATCTAAAAGTGAACTTCAGTGACTGTTCCAGATGTAGACTGAATGTTTTTTAAAATCCCCAAATAATATCCTACTCCCCAAACTGAATCCCCGTGTGTGAAATCAGAACCCTTACTCTGCCCCTCCAACACACACAAAGGAACCTAATATAAAGATACAACTAGAGGATTAATGTCCCCTTCACACCCCCAAATACCATTGTTCCATCACCCAAGGTCACAATTCTCTAGGCCATATTCTCTGCACCACCCCGACTGCACCCACCCAACACACATACAAATCACCAAATTCTGTCTTTGGACCAACCAATGAAATTCCCTCTCTATCTTGAAGTCAGCCCTGGCTGAGGTTCTTTCTCTTTCCTTAACCTGAAGGTTCTATCCCTTCCCTGTTAAACACAGATGGTCTCTCTCTCCCCACCCCACCCCTGCCTCCCTCTCTCTCTCTCTCTCTCTCCATACACACACACACATACACACACACACACACACACACACACACACGTTGGTATATTTTAAAGGTATAAACAATTTTAATATGCCATTTTATGTGAGGGGGATAGGAAGTGAAAGAAAGTAACACAGAGAAATACTTCCCATAGCCTTCAAGATGGTTACATGACAAATGCAAAAAAAGATAGAAAAAAAATCTTATTCCTGAAGCTCTGAGAATCCTTGGGTGGAAACTGCGGAAGCAGGAAGTGGCTGTGGAGATTAAAGACAGACTGCAGGGGTGCACCATGCTCTGTTACTGCTTTTTTTCTTTTTTGTCTAGAGCAGTGGTTCCCAAACATGTTCCATTTGTGTACCCCTTTTAAACTCACTGCTATAAATTGTAACCCTTGTTTTTAAATACTGACACTTTTTTTTTATCTGAGCATTCATCTTCCAGGTCCCATCTCTCCAACCAATCCATAACCAAAGCAGACCATTAGAGCTGTACCAAGACAGATTCCAGACTAAATCCTTTAATTTAAAAAGCAGATATTGTTGGCTAGACCTCCAAGTGATATCATGAGAGAGGGGTCTAATGAAGTAAAAGTTCAGTTGATTTTAAAGTAAATACTGACACTTTTGTTCAGTTGCCTATCTTAATGTAAAATAGTGGAAATAAGGTAATAAGTTAATTTTATAATATTCAAACAGTTAAATATTGATGATTTTTAAAAAATCTTTTAATTTATTATTAATAATAATATTCATTTGTGTTATCTGAAAAGTTTGTAATAATTGTTATGCAGATCACTAGATTATTGAAACACTGTTAGTGAGATTGTTGAGCTTGCTTTGGATGCACTTAGTTTTTTGAAATCAGTCTCAAAAATGCAAAATAGAGTCTTAAATCCATACTTGCATTAAGTTTATTGTGGAACTTATTTTTTATGAAGGTGTAAGAAGATAAATGTCTCTCCACTACTTCAGTATTAATAATGAGTTGTTCATATTCCTCACTGACATCTACCCAGAAGGTAATAAGATGCTTCCTTTTAAAATCAGAATTTAAAGAAGAATCAGTTGAAAGTTTGATTAACTGTTCTTTTTCATTGATTGATAATTTAGCTTCTTTGAAGAATTCTTCATTGAATGGGTCTGCCCTCCAGTTATGTTCTTTTCCATGTTGAGGAAAGTACATATAAAAGGACACTTTAAGACTTTCCAAGTGACTTACAATATTCTCTTTCACGTTTTGGGATAGGTGCAAGTCATTCTCAGGTAGAAAGTTGTGGAGAGTTGCAAAAACATCCAACTGCTCTCTTTCAATACACACTTTGCAAAAGTCCAGTTTTTAAACCATTGATTCAATTTTTTCAATTACTTTGAATATAGTAATTGAGCTGTTTTGAAGTCCCAAGTCGAGTTTGTTTATTTCTAGAAAAATATCTGGCATGCAAGATTTTGAAGCTAATCACTCTCTTGAAACTTTGAAGCAAGAGGGAAACAGTGGTCTTCCAAAATACCTGGACTTCATGTCTAAGTTCAAACATCGGTGTAAGTACTTTGCCACAAGGTAGCCACCTTACCTCTGTATGCAAAAGGAATGTGCTATGAATGCTCTTCATTTCTTCACATGGTGCTTTAAATAGTCTGGGGTTTCATGGTTGTGACTTAATAAAACTTACAACTTTTACAGTCTCATCAAGAACATTTTTCAGTTCACTAGGAAGAGGCTTGGATGCAAGACTTTGTCTATGAATGCAGCAGTGACTCCATGGTACATGGGGAGCTACTTTTTTAATTTGGCTGTATAGGCCTATAAAACAACCTGACATAGGCTTGCCTCCATCAGTGCATACACCACAACAATTTGACCAACTAATATCCTTTTCAATGAAATAACCATTGATTGCATTAAAATATCTTTGCCTGTGACATTCTGTCAATGGGTAACAAAGCAACAAGTTTTCTTCAATTTTATTTCCTTCCAAGTATCTTGTGATGATAAGCAAAATAGATAAATCAGCAACATCTATACTTTCATTGACCTGGATGCAAAAGAATTTACTTTTTCTAATTCTATCTACTACTACAGTTTCAACATTGTCAGACATTTCCTGAATTCATTGAGACATTGTATTGTTTGAAAAAGGGATAGTGTTAACTTTGCAGACACATTCTTCCCCAAACATACAAAAAAAGGTATCCTTAATACAAAGAAAAATTAAATCTTCAGTTATGATGTGGATTTTACAACATTTAGCAATGCAATAAGCAATACGGTATGAAGCCTCAACTGCATTCTCATTGTCTTTCTTTCCTGACATCATGTATGAAGTAAGAGTTGAATGCTTTTCTAAGCACAGAAAATAATGTAATTCTTTGTTTTTATACACAAGATATTCAGTTTCTAAATGTCACATGAGTAGAGAGGGTTTCATGAAACCATTGGATAATATTTTCACACACACACACACACACACACACACACACACACACACACACACACAAAGGTTTAGGACAGTCATCATCCCCTACAAATGAAAACCCTTATTTAATATACTCTTCAGACTATTTCTTTTTCTTCTGCCTAGTATCTGAGGCACACACCTTTTTACTATCTTCCAGTGTGGGTGTACTCATAGCTGCAGACATGTTGGGAAGTAGTTGGTGATGGGTTACAATCCACATTAAGTTTCATTTTGTTTTGTTTTGTTTTGTTTGCTTTTTGGTATGTGGGTAGCTCCCTGACTGGGAATCGAACCCAGGCCTCAGCGCTGACAGCGCCAATGCCGAAGCCTTAAGCCACTACACCATCGGGGAACTCCCTAATAGTTTATTTTATTTATTTATTTATTTTTTGTTTTTGGTATGTGGGTAGTTCCCTGGCTGGGAATCGAACCCAGGCCACAGTGCTGACAGTGCCAGCGCAGAAGCCTTAAGCCACTGCACCACCAGGGAACTCAAGTTTCAGTTTTTTAACTGTTCCTGTTTTCAACTACTGGTCCATAATTGATACACTTAAAAATCACTGACAATAACAACCGGAGCTATGTTAAAAGAATTATTATCAAAGACAAAGAAAGCACTTACTTTTACTCATTCAATAGCTAAATTGATTGAACAGTCTGGCTATGGATGTATTTATATGTTTGGGGAAGTTCTAAAAATGTTGCAAATGGATTGTTCTGAAAATGGGGGAAATAATTAGTGGAAGAGCAGTTTGGAGGAAAGGTTCATAGCCACACCCTCACCCAATTATCATTCACTAATGTAATCTAATTTTGAAGTGTCCCCATTAATGGTGATTCAAATTTAACATTTATTGCTCCATAACTAATGTTTTGCATTTATTCACTTTACTTGTTTATTCACCATAACTCATTATTTTCCACATACTCCTAAACAGCCCAGCACATACTCCCAGGTGTATGTGTACCACCATTTGGGAACTGATGGTCTAGAGCAAAAAGAGAAGGAGAGGAAAATGTCAGAAAAGGAGGGAGCCATTACAAGCTAAAAAGTGGGGCCCTAAACTGGAGAATCCAGCATTTGTAATTATTAAAACGAGACTGATTAGAAACAGTGGGAGAAACCATGAGCCATATCCTCTTAAGGCTACTCCTTTCTCTGTATTCCAAGATATCAAACACTTCTTTTTTCTTCTCTCTGCCAGGGTCCTCCAGCTCAATCATTTCCCTGGCACTCCCACATCAACACTCAATCTCAGAATCTGCTTAAATATCAGCACCACAGGGTTAAGGATGGAGATGCACTAAACCTCCCTTAATGCTGGATTCCTGTGTTGGAGAGGGAGATGAAATGTGAGTGGCTAAACATTGCTACCATGTTTTCTCATGGCATGACACTGAGAACATTCCAAAAGAAGTGATGTCTAATGTGAAATTAAATTTAATCAGAATACCTTTTCATGTAATATTAATGGTCCTGAAAAACAATGGTAGTTTAATTTAGAACAAATAACCTATGTGTATATATGTGTACCTATATATGCACATATTTTGAGCACAAAAATTAGTTCTGTGAGAAATATTTATGCCTGCACTCTAAACTGATGTAATAGGCTCATATACTAAAATGTACCTGTGACATGACAGCATGCCCAATCCTGAAACCCCTCATCTCCCATCTTTTTAGGACTTGGTTTCATTTTCCATTATGAGGCATACATTGCTAACAATTCCAAGATATGTTTCCTTGAATCTCTCAGCTTACTAAAAAGGAAAAATAAGGAGAGATGTTATTAGTTACTGAATGCTAGTAAAGAAACCCTCTTGCATTTAATTGAGAAGTGGGGTCAATTGGGTCAAAGTTCAGTCTAGGTGAATTATGAACATCTAGAAAACATGAAATTGTCCATATTTCATTATACAATATTAAAATACCATTATCTTAGTTTTCTATTGCTGCTATAACAAATTATCACAAATTAGGTGGCTTAAACAACAAGAATTTTTATCTTACAATTCTGGCCATCAGAAGTCAGAAATCATTTTCACTTTTAGTTAGCAGGGCTGGTTCCTAGAGGTTCTAGGGAAGAATCTGTTTCTTGCTTTTTCCTGCTTCTAGAGGCCACCTACATTGCTGGCTCATGGCCTCTTCCTCCATCTCCAAAGCCAGCAGTGTAGCATCTTCTCTCCTTTCTAAGCCTTTCATAATATAATGACCCTCGTGCTTACATTGAGCCCACCCAGATAATTCAGGATAATCCCTCTACTTCTAATCAAATGTGCATAATTCATTTTGAATGTAAGGTAACACATTCATAGGTTCTGGGGATTCTGAAGATTAGAACATAAACACTTTTAGGGGCCATTATTCTATCTATCACATCACATTCAGTAATATCACCAGGGATCTCGTCAGAATACTCTAAAAATTGAGAAGTTGTTATATTTATAATAGCAGATACAAGTTTTCCAAGATTATAATTTTCACTTGAAAACTCAAATTTTACCATTGGCAACAAATACTGTTAGTTGTTTTACTTGAAATGACAGGCTCAAAATACCTGTTTGAATAATCATAAATTTTATGTCATTCTTTCAAGTTAAACGGAATTCTATGTGAATTTAAGGGTAGAGAACAAAATTTGTGGGAGTTCTCTGATGTTGTAGTGGCTTAAGGCTTCGGTGTTGGCGCTGTCGGCGCTGCAGCTTGGGTTCGATTCCCGGTCAGGGAGATACCCACATACCAAAAAGAAAAAAAAAAAAAATGTGTTTTTCCTGCTTTATCAAGGACAAGCTCAAGTAAAGCTGGCACTAAGAGTACAGGGCAGTGAAGAATATGTCTTTAGTACATTTTTGTGGTCCTGCCTCAATTTGTCTGATGGTCCCAGTTGTTTTACCCACAATTGCTTTTGCTCCATTAGTGGAAATTTCAACAGAGTGGAAAAGATAAGGTTATAGTATTATTATACATGTAGTTTTCATATCATAAATCACTTGGAAAAAGTAAGAGATACCTATACTCTCTCACCCCGAGGGCTCCAAGAACCCCACTTTGAAAATTGCTGTTTTCAGGAAATAAAACCTGCCAGCAGATGGCTGCAGGCATAGTAGCATTTTTCAATTTACATGGGCCATGATTTAGGAAGTAGAGTTATTTTATGATAAATTTAAATTTTTGCCTTTAAAGCTCAAAGATAACATTACTTTTCAGAAAATATTTTAAAATGTATCATAGAATTTCATGAAACAAGTGCTGCTTAAGCTCACAACTTCAACAGTTAGTTATATGAGAACTTTTTTTGAGACAACCATCGTATTTTAGCATGCAGGAGTGCTAAAATACTTCTCACTTTGTCAACCATAATAGTAAGAAGAATAAAAAGTATTGATAACAGTAATTGTGTCATTTTATTAAACCAAGCAAAATTTAAATGTTATGCCAACTGGAATTACTATAAAATTGAAGTATTTTTGTCTAGAGTTAATAAAGCTTACTTTTTCCTTTTTAACCTGAAGGTTAAAGGTTGGTCTTTTCCCCCCTTTTTAAATTAAATCTATCAGAGCACTGAGGAAGTGCTCAGCAAAGAAAATTCATATCTATTGGACCTCAGCATCTATGTATTACCTTAAAGTTTCTCAGTTAATGCTTTGTTTTTTCTTATTTCACAAAGAAATTCTTTTGAATTTCTTTTATAAAACATCAAGAATTCATGATGTCTATCATGAATGATCCTGGAAGATATGAGATGCAATAATGAAGCAAAACATTAGTAAGCATATATTTCATATATTTCTGAACTAAAAGTAACCAAATAAATTGTATAATTTGGAAGGTAAGTAAATATAAGGTAGAATTAAAATACTGTCAATGATAAAATGTAAAACAATTATCAGAACTAAAGTGTTTCACATCAAAGTCTTATATAAATATAACTACTTTATTAGTTAATTGTGCAATTTAAAATTTAAGGGAAACTAAAAGGATAGAATATAATTTTTTAAACAGAGAAAAATCACATAAAGAATAAAAGTGTTTTGCTTCAAAAGTAGTTATCACTATCTAAAAGACTGAGTATTCTATTTTATTTCTGTTCTCTCATAAAAATTTAAATGCCATGAGGGCAAGGATTTTTGTTTCTACATCTCAGAACGTAAAACAATATCATACACATGGGAAAACTCAATATTACTCTGCTGAATATCTTACACAAATTACTTATATGAAATAATAAAGACACTTAAGACTTCAATAGTGAGAAAAAGGCATAAAAAATACAGTTCAACAAATAGAAAATACCATTAGTAATAAATGATAATGAAATAATACTCAATCTTCCTACTAACCAAAAAAAAAGCAAAAATTAATGAAATAATATTTTACCCCATTACATTCACAAATATTTTAAGCAATAATAAAAAAATCAAAGACAAGACAAGATGGTGACTGGAGAGGAGGTCTCTAAAACCTCTCCTAGAAAACACAATTAAACAGTCATCCAGGAGCCAAGAAAGAAAACCCTGAGTGACACAGTGACAAGTGAGAAATGCACACATCACAAGAAAACACCTGAAGGTTAGGGAGAGGGAGGCGAGCAGGAGACAAGAAAAAAAGCAGAGACAGATCGCTACAGGACCCCATCACTGCTAACTAAAGGAACCAGAAAAAAATAAGGGAACAACACAATACACAGGAGGGAGGAGGTCAAGAGATAACAAAAATGAAAGCCAGCATGGCAGAATGCTAGGAGACCATGAGGGAGCTGGACCTTAAAGCAGTTTTTTAGGGACAAAGTTGGGAGCCAACCTCTGAAACTCTTAAGTAGCAAGAAAGCTGAACAAGAACTCTAAACAGCTGCAGACTGAAATAAAGGCCCAGATACAGCACCTCAGCTCCCGGCACCCTCACTGCCCACAACACACATGCATGCAACTCCTCTGCAGGACCATGGTTCCAGGCCCATGGCAGAGGCGCGCTGGCTGCCTTATGTGGCCCATGACATCAGGCCCATGGCTTTATACCGGTGGTTGACACACGCCTGGCTCTCAGCGCTCTCATAAGGCCTGGCCTGTGGTGAGTGTGTATCCAGTGCCCTTGTGCACACTTGACAATCTCACAGGGCATGAGGGTTCCAGCCCGCGGAGCGTGCGTACCTGGTGATCTTGCAGGGCCTGTGGATTCTGGCCCACAGAGTGTACAGACCCAGTGCCATTACAAGGCACTCTTGCGCAGCCTGCATCTCCAAGGCCCTGCTGTGTGCACTCCCACTGTCCTCATGTGGTGCATGCTTGCAGACTCCTCCAGAGCAGCTGCTATGGAGACAAATTGCTGGGACACACCCTGGGTAAAGTGTTGGAGAAGGAAGTGAGGTGGATTTGACAGCATTCACCCCAACCAAGGAGAGCAGCCTTGGCCTACATCCCATCAGCCTTCCTTATCTCCCCCCGCTTCCCCAGTGAAAGGCAGAAGTGGAGCCACCCCAGCGCACATTTTGTTGGCCTCTCTCTTCTCCTACAGCCTCCCCAGTGAACTGCAGGAAACGGAGGGACCATGGATCCACACGCCCCACCTCCAGACAGGGCTGAAGACCAGGGATAAGGCTTAAACTCCTTCCCTCTCTCCCCAAACTTGCCCCGCCAGTGCCACCTAGTGTCTGCTCTACAGTAACACACCACAAAAATACTAATCAGAGAAGGAAAGAGAGCTCCTGGGCCGAATATAAAGCCCTCATGCCAAAGAAGAAGTACACAGTGGACAACATGAGTACCTTAGGATGTAAAGCTGGTCAGAAAGAACATGAAAAACCTCCAGAAAAGGATCTCATAAACCTAGATATTTCTGAACTAAGTGACAGAGATTATAAAGTAGCTGTACTAAATGCTCTGATAGAACGAAAAACATACTGGCAGAACACCATAGCTGAGATGAATAATCTCAGAAAGAAAATCCATGAACAAAAGGAAATTTAACAAAGAAATTCAAAACATAAGGAAGATCGAGATGGAAATTCGAGAGATAAATAAATACAATAAAAGAAGTGAGAAATAAAATAACTGCCATAGGAAATAGGGCCAATCAAATGGAGGAAAGAATTAGTGGTATTGAAGATCAGAACATGGAAACATCTCAGAAAGAGGAAGAGAGGGAATACAGAACCAAAAGGATTGAAAGAACTCTGCAAGAACTATCAAACTCCATGAGACAAAACAACAGGGAGTTCCCTGATGGTGTAGTGGCTTAAGGCTTCGGCGCTGGTGCTGTCAGCACTGCGGCCTGGGTTCGATTCCCAGTCAGGGAACTACCCACATACCAAAACAAAAAAACAAAACAAAAAACAAACAAAACAACAGGATAATAGGATTAGAAGAAGGAGCAGAGCACTCTACAGGGAACAACTCAAACACATGGTAGATGAGAACTTTCCAAACCTATGGAAAGATCTGGAACCCCAAGTTCAAAAAGGAAATAGGTTCCCTAGATACCTGGACCCTAGCAGACCTTCTTCAAGGCACATGGTACTAAAGATGTCAGAAACTAAAGACAGACAATTCTCAAGGCAACCAGGGAAAAAAGAACTATAGCCTTTACAGGAAAACCCATTAGGCTGGCAAGCAGACTTCTCAGCAGAAACTCTACAAGCCAGGAGGGAGTGGAATCCAATATTCAAAACTTTAAAACAGAGAAACTTCCAGCCAAGAATAAATTATCCAGCAAAATTACCATTCATATATGAAGGAGAAATAAAGAGCTTCTCAGACACACAGAAGCTGAGGGAATTTGCCAGCACAAGGCCAGCACTTCAAGAAATACTGAAGGAGGCTCTTCGACCTGAAACAAAATGTCAGGACAAATGGAATAGAGTTGGGGCAAAGAAATAAAAATAAAACAAAATAACAACCCCGACAAAAACAGAAATGGCAGTAGGAAATCCTCACATATTGATCATCACTCTAAATGTTAATAGACTGAACTCACCAATAAAAAGACACAGTAGCATACTGGATTAAAAAACAAAACACATCCATATGCTGTCTCCAAGAGACACACCTCAGCCATAAGAACACAGACTCAGAATGAAAGGATGGGAAACAATATTCTAAGTAATTGGTAACCAGAGAAAAGCAAGAGTTGCCATACTGATATCTGATGAAATAAACTTCAGGTTAAAAAAGATAACAAGAGACAAAGATGGACATTACATAGTGATAAAAGGCACACTATAACAACAAAAATATTTTGCACTAATTAATATATATGCTCCCAACCAGGAGCACCACAATATACAAAGCAACTACTAACAAATCTGAGGAGAAACTGACAAAAGCACAACCATTGTGGGAGACTTAAAAACCCTGCTAACAGCCATGGACAGATCATCCAAACAGAAAATAAATAAGAAAATAACAGCTCTAAATGACACATTACAGCAATTGGACATAATTGACATTTACAAGACACTTCATTCAGCAAAAAGAGACTATACCTCTTTTCTAGTGCACATGGAACATTCTCAAGGATAGACCACATGCTGGGACACAAAAGTAGCCTCAGCAAATTTAAAAAGATCGAAATCATACCAAGTGTATTCTCAGACCACAAAGCTTTGAAATTGGAGATCAACTGCAAAAGGAAATCATAAAGAAGTCGAAGCAGACACAAAGAAATGGAAAGAGATTCCCTCTTCATGGATAGGAAGACTTCACATTGTTAAAATGGCCATTTTTCCCAAAGCAATCTACAGATTTAATACAATGCCTATCAAAATTCCATAATCATACTTTCATGAAACAGATAAAAGAATTATCAGATTTATATGGAACCATAAATAACTTCACATTGCCAAAACAATACTACATAAAAAGAACAAGGGTGGTGGTGTTACAATCCCTGACTTCAATTTATATTACAAAACATCAATAATCGAAACAGCTTGGAATTGGCAAAAAAAAACAGAAACCTAGACCAATGAAACAGAATGAAAAACCCAGAAATGAATCAACAAATTTATGGACAAATAAGTTTTCATAAAAAAGCAAAAAATATGCAATGGAGAAAAGATGGTCTCTTTAGTAGGTGGTGCTGGGAAAACTGGAAAAACATATGCAAAAGAATGAATCTGTACAAACAACGAATCCACAGCAAAAGAAATGAGGGAGTCAATTCCTTTTGCTATCACAACAAAAAGAATGAAATACCTGGGAATTAACTTAACAAAGAACATGACAGACTTATACACAGAGAACTATAAGACACTTTTGAAAGAAATTGAAACAGACTTTAAGAGGTGGAAAAATATCCCCTGTTCATGGATAGGAAGA